>CAUYLG010011978.1:0-73454 GCA_963573385.1 Cacajao melanocephalus
TCATTTATATTCCTCTGTAAGTTGTCCATTCTTGTTAGCCTTTTGTTAAATCTTCTTTCAAGGATCTTAGTTTCTTTGCATTTGGTTAGTACATGTTCTTTTAGCTCACAGAAGTTTCTTATTATCCACCTTCTGAAGCCCGATTCTGTCAGTTCATCACACTCACTCTCCGTCAGGCCTTGTTCTCTTGCTGATGAGGAGCTGCGATCCCCCGTTGGAGGAGAGGCATTCTGATTTCGTGTGTTCTCAGCCTTTTTGCTCTGGTTTCTTCCCATTTTTGTGGATTTATCCACCTGTCGTCTTTGTAATTGCCGACTTTCAGATTGGGTCTGAGTGAACGTCCGGCTTGTTGGTGATGAAGTTTTTTCTGTTTCTTAGTTTTCCTTTGGCGGTCGCCCCTTCCCCACAGAGCTAGGCCTTCCCGGGTTCAGCTGTGCTTACTGTGAAACTCTCTGTCCTCAGCGCTTCCAATTGCTGTTCTCCTTGTGGGGATGGGACCAGCCAAGCCCGACTCAAAGGGCTCCCAGTAGCGTATACTCCGCACTGAGAAGCGCTGCGCCGCGCCGGGGCTCCAGCAAAACAGCTGCACCAGCCAAAAGTGTCACGCTGGCGACACGTGTGGCTCCTCCGCTGGGAATTAATCTCCCAGTGTGGGCCACAGAAATTCGTCTGAAATTGTGGCGTCCACTCGCTCTCTGTGCTTTCACTGGGAGCTACAATCCTGAGCTGTTGTTAATTGGCCATCTTGGATCTCTCCTTTTTTTTTTTTTTTTTTGAGACAGAGTCTTGCTCTGTCTCCAGGCTGGAGTGCAGTGGTGCAATCTCGAAATCTCAGCTCACTGCAACCTCTGCCTCCTGGGTTTAAGCGATTCTTCTGCCTCAGCCTCCCGAGTAGCTGGGACTACAAGTACGTGTCACCATGCCCGGCTTATTTTTTTGTATTTTTAGTAGAGATGGGGTTTCACCTTGTTGGCCAGGATGGTCTTGATCTCTTGACCTTGTGATCCGCCCACCTCTGCCTCCCAAAGTGCTGGGATTTACAGGCGTGAGCCACCGTGCCTGGCCCATGAGGATCTTTTCTGATTCTCTAGTCAATTTTTTCTTTGACATTTTTTGTTATTATTTTATTTTCTCTTCACTCTCTTACACAGATATTGCATGACAAAGTTAACCCAGATGATGACACCAAATGTAAGAATGTTTGCCTCTGAGAAGCCAGGGGAGGGCTGGGGGCATATAAGTTTTTCATATCTTAATAGTTTTTTATGCTGTAACTCATTAATAGTTATTTTCAGAGTCTTATGTACAATTAAATAGCTGACTTGCTAGAGAGGACTCAGATACCCCTTAATAAAAGGAATTGCTGTGGACTGAATGCTTGTAGCCCCTCGAAATGCATATATTGGAACCATGTTCCCCATTATGATGGTACTTGTAGATAGTACCTTGGGTGGGGGGATGGATAAGTGACAAGGGTGGAGCCCTCATGATGAAATTAGTGTCCTTGTAAGAAGAGACAGAAGAGAGCTTACCCTCACCCCTCCCTTGAGAGGATCCAGCAAGAAAGTAGATATCTGCAAGTCAGGAGGCAGGCCCTCCTGTCAGGAAACCAGGCCTTGATCTTGGATTTTCATGCTTCCGGTACTTTAAAAGTTACGTGTTTGTTGTTTGAGCTATCCAGTCTCTGGTTTCATTCCAGCAGCCTGAGCTAAGTAAGACAGAAGTCTATATGGATTATTCAGCAGCTCCTCTTTACTATCCCTGCTTTGAAAATGATGCAGGAGTCAGGCATGACTCAACGGATTTTGGGAATCATTTACTGTACACATAAAGATTATAGGGAGGCAAATTTGGAGAATCATTTTTTATAGATAAAGATTAATAAAGTTAGTAATAAACCCTAAGTTTTTTCCCACTGAACACTATAAGGAGAAAGTCAACAGCAGATGGAGATTTATTTCTAATGACATAGGTAAGAGCATCAGGAAAAGTGCCAGTCAGAAGCATCACTAGAGTAGAAATAGTATTGAAATTGGTCTCCAGTACTGGGAATTCCAAGAGCCTATGTTCTCACCTCTTCCCACAGACTGCCAAATTATTGAAATAATTGATGCAGGATTTTTTGCTCCTTAGTTTAGCTAACATCCAGGCACTTGTCTCACCACCAGGAACAATTAGGCATGTGGAGACTTTAAAGGGTGAGGAGGGTGGATTTATTAGGTGAAAAGGAAACTCTCAGCAAAGAAAGAGGGGCTTCTGCCCACAGGCTCCCACCTCACAGATTGAGTACCAGACCACCACTCAGGAGCTGAAGAGGCCAGGCTCCTCCCTGCTGCATAAGGCATGAATTCCCAGTGGCTCCACCCTATTCTCCCAATGTGCAGGTGGACCCCAGTCCATTTCGGGTGTTCCCAGACAAGACCCTGGGTAGGTTGCCTCATCTGCACAAAAGCATCTGATGTAAACACTTGTGGGGCAGGTTGGAGATTCTCTGGGGATCCTCCCTTATCTGCCTCCTGCATCTATCATAATGACATATGAAATAATGATATAAACTTATATTGGCCAAACTTTTGGCTTAACATCTATTGGGAGAATTCTAAAATAACAAGGTAGAAAATGAAGGAAATCTTAAAGAATGCTGCCTCTGGTCTAATTCTTGGTTTGGGGAAAAGACTTCTGAGTAAGCAGAAAGTCAAACAGCAACATTATGCCTATGAAATACTTGTCAGTAAAAGTGAGGATAGTACTCAAAGTGGAGATATTCTTTAAGTTAAAATTTATTACCGAAAAACATGAAGAAACTTTAGAAAGCATTTGTTTAATATAGCTAACAATGGGTGAACATACTGACTTTCTGAAAGAGAATATAGTGAAGTCACTGCCAGTTTGGTGTCTTTGTACTGCAAGAACCTGTGCAATTTATTTTTTAAATTTAATTTTTATTTTTTAATTAAAGTTATGAATGTACTTTGTTTAAATAGTGAGATGGTCCTACAAATTTTTGTGATAAAATATTGAAGCTTCTTTTCTCTTTTCTCAAATTTTTAAGTTGATTTATTTTCTGGCTTTTGCATCTACATCTCTAGTATTTTGATATTGCTATTTCTACCTTTTCATTGTTTTTTTCATTTTCAGAAGTTATCTACTAATTTTTCGTAGAGAGAATGAAGTGGATTTAGCTTTCTTTCCCTACAGTCCCACTGTCTCCATAATAAGCATGCCCAGTTCCTCAGTTCCTTCTCCATTTTTGAGTTTTGTTATAATTTTGATTAGCTCTGTTGATCTATATTAACAGAATAAACATTATCAATGTTTATTTTTTAACATCTGAGATTCACATTTTTCTATTTTTAATTATTAAAGGAACACAAGTTAAAACAAATAACGTTCTCTAAAATATCCAATAATATAACGAAATGAGGAAGTAATTTGAAATAAAAGACCTAATTTTATTCTATAATGTAGGTACAAATTAACAGACATGATTGCATTATTAACACTGATAAATAGGGACATTTAGATTCAAGTGGTTTTAAAAATGGAAAGTAATCACAATTTCAAATAAATGCACATAATTTCTGATTAGCTAAAGGAAAAGAAACTAATTTTTTTTAAGGGAGAAAATAAATGTCAAGCAAACATTTTTTAAAAAGCACACACACAAAAAAAACCCCAAGGTGACAGTATGATACCAAGTTTAGCACCATTGATAATAAATGTGAATGGACTAAATTCCCATCATAAAAGTTTTTAAGTCTTAAATTTGATTAATCAGATAAAAAGTCCACTGCCCAGTGTTTACAATGCTTTGACCATATCTAAAAGGACACAGAATGTTTAAAAACAAGATAAAACAAAAATATGGTTATACCATTAGTACCAGATAAATTAAAGACGTTACCTGAAAAGAGGCAGAAGAGAAATAATAAAAATAAAATGATAAAGTAGCAAAACATAGGAACAACAAGAATAGAAATGTTCGATCTTAGAGATGGTTCTTTGAAAGAAAAAAAATTTCCACTTTTCTAAAATTCTGCACTGATTAAACAGACAACCAAAATTCTATTAGGAATAGTATAAATGAATTATGAGAATAAGGCATGAAATACATTGGAATGCATAAGATTGTTCATTGTGCTTGTTACAAAATGACTGTTAAAACAATAAAAGCAATGGCCGTAAAGAGCAATAACCATATATTAACAATGAATGGTAGGGAAGATAATGGAAAAAGATCCAGTCAAATAGCAAACTAAATAACTATCTAAAAATAAGAAATATACAGTCTAGACTAATAGAGTGAAAACTAAAATACTTACGTAAAATGAGACTTTTAATAAATTAGAAAACTTATCCGAGGTTCCATGTTTGTACCAAACTTAATTCCCTTAAAATAGGAAGCAGGATTTCATAGTCAATTGTGGAGAAAATATGTCGGCAACAAAAACTTGAAAATTGGTTTATTTTATGAGTTGGGAATGATGTTTCTGAAATGTGTTTTCTCTTTGCTCCTATAGCTATGTCTGCATACAGGCTAAAACATGAAGTTTATTGTCCAGACATGGGAGAGTACTATCAAAGATCATAAAATAAAAAAGAAGGATCTATCACCTAGAGCAGTGCTTCGCCAACTTCAATATGCCTTCACTCGACAATCTTGTTTAAATGCAGCTTCTGGTTCTGTAGTTCTGATGGCTTCTGAGACTCTGAATTTCTAAACCATGCCTCAGTGATGCTCATCTGCTTGGCCATGGGCTGCACTTTGAGAGGCAAGGCCCTGTGCCGTTTCCCTAAGCATAGCCCCCAGAACAGCAGCGCCCTTATCAATGTAGGTACTTGCTAGTCATGCAGATTCTCAGGCTCTGCCCCGGGCACACTGGATTAGAAACTCTGGGAATGTGGTCCAGTAATCTGTGCTTTATGAAGCCCTCCAGATGATTCTGATGTTCCCTGGGGCTGGAGAGCCATTGACCTGGAGCAACTCCCACCAGACATCAAAGGAACATAGAAAGTCATTTCACGGCTGAGTCTGTGTGTGTGTGTGTGTGTGTGTGTGTGTGTGTGTGTGTGTGTGTGTGTAAGACTTGAGCATTTTACTCCTGTCCAAAGGTATGACTCTCTGAAGGGGAGTGAATAAGTAATTGCAGACTTATAGGAGTACCAGATGGGTTTGATAAAAAATTTTCAGTGAAAATCGAACACTTCTATTTCTTAGAGAATTTCTAAACCCCTCCGGAGAAACCCAACATAGTTCAGGCTGGTAGATGGAGGTCCGTGGATTGTTGGTACTGATTTCACACAATTTAATTCCTCTAGACTATGTAGGTCTCATGGAATATTCTGAAGCTACCAATATCTGCCCTTCCTCTCTCCCATGGAGGTCATGAAGGGAGCCAAGAAAGAAACTTATCAACTTGGGGTAGAAAATTTTGCTTTAGAGAGAAAAAAAGGGATCTTGTAGAAAAAAGCTGGCCCTCCTAAACTGAGACAAGAACCAGAGTGGCAGTCAAACTCAGTTTCTGCCATAACTGTTATTGCAGAGAGAGGGGCGTTATCTCTTGAGGTGGCTGAGCTCCCACTGAACCATACAATACTTTGTAGAACTGACCAAAGTTATTTAAGCATTCAGGGTCAATATACAAGCTCAGAGATGGGGGCCATGGATAAACAAGGGGACAAGGAGATAGTACTTGGTACTGGTTTCCTCTTCTAATTCCTTGAGGTTGAAGATAGAGAAGCTTCTCCCTGCAAAATTACTAACTTGAGAAAGAAAAAGCATCTGGAAAGAAAACCAAAATGGTGAGAAATAGATGCACGGCGTATGAACTTAGAGTTGAGTGAATATTTACAAAAAAGAGATTGTTTCTCAAACAAAATGAGATATAGTTACCTTTAATTGGCTGTTCATCTTTTTTCTCTTTTAGTAGATTTGTAGAATATAGAACAATAAAGAAAGCTATGTTTACTTTCATATATGAGTTTAGAGTGCAAATGTCAACCCCAGTATTTTTATACAAAAAAGGTTGTAATAATAATTATGCATCAGTTCATGAACAAAACATGTTTGATGTTTTTTTTTTTTTTTTTTTTTTTTGCTGAATTTTTCCTATAAAATTGACCTTTTCAATTGTGGATTTTTTGGAACCATAATAAATTCACTTGAAAATTCACTGAGAAGAATAAATGGGGGAGAGATAATACATAAAGTTTGGTATCTGTGGTGTGGTATTGTGAGTAAATTTTAACTTTTAATTCTGTGTGAATCCTGGAGCCAGGTTGTTTGATTTTTGAGTCCACGTATGCTACTTTCCATGTCAGTTTCTACATTATATAAATGGTGATAATAGTGCCAACCATGAAGAATTGTGTTCAGTATTAAATGAGTTAACGCAGTTACTACATTACTCAATAATGAGTAAGGGTTAAGTATTCGTTGTTGCTGTTTTTGGTCTGCTTTTCTGCAAAACGTTTCACAGTAATTTTTATTTTCAGAAAAAGTGTTATAAAAGTCAAGTGAAAATGACGAACAGAAATCCTGATTTAGTATGTGGATTTTAGATGTTTATTCCTTGGATGATTCTATAAAAGATAGTGATGAGTTTCAGTGTTTTAATTTTTTTCTTGAAAGGAAATGGAAGACTGTTGAGATTTGTGTTTCCTTTTCCTGATAAACTGTCTGACAATTTTGTGCATATGCCATTCTCAGAATCGAATTGGCATCTTCTGTTTCATTTCTGATGGTCATTTGAAGGAAATTAATTTTGAAGGACTGTGGCTGCAACTGTTTAATATGAATAAAACACCTAGCAGAAAACAATCTGAGCATTTCAGTGACTTTGAGGTGATTTGGTGGCTTACCTTTTCACTATCTTTCAATCATAATTAAAAATTAAAGCTTTATGTAATTAAAAGAACTTGGCTTTGACTGTAGTTCCAATAATGCGTGGAGGTTAACAAAAAGTGTAGTTGGCAACTTGAGATAGTATGGTGTCTGCATTTGCCATTCAAAACAGATAATCTTATAGACTCCTTCTCTTGTCAGGGACAGGAAATAGATTTTTGATGCTATCTGATATTGATTGAACTGTCACAGAACTGATGGGACAAGATTTGAAGGGTACTGCTTTAAATAAGCTTGAAGTATTCTTTTTATATGGTTTAATCATGCAAGAATGAGAAATATAAAACAATTATGAAAGGAAGTGTTTCAGTGACTTCCTTAAAGGCAACTCTTGCCTACTAAAGCCAAACTCACTGATTATTTAAGGTTATTTGGAAGGACTTTCTTGGAGGAGGTGTGGTGAAGAGATAACGTGAAGATTGGGAGACCTTTTTTTTTTTTCCCTCTCCCTGAGTCAATTTGCATCTAATCTTTGCAGTCCACGGAACATGATGGCTTTATGCTATTCTTATCTCCTTATTGATATTTTACTCATAATGGACGTAACACTAGTTTTAACTCAAGAAAAATAGACCACAGGAAAATAACAGTAATTCAGCCTTAGGGAAAAATTGTTTAAATTATTCAGATATAAAAATATTTATTTTAACATTGAAAGAATGAGAAGAGCTAATAGAAAGAACTCTAATTGAAGTAATATTTCTAGATAACTTCCTATACAAATAGAAGAATAAATAAACTCCAGAATTCAATTGTTTCTTGGTTCAGAGTTTAATGAAATCCTGCAGTCTCTTTCCTTAAATAAGTGACCTGATTAGATTTCACATATAATTAAGTGGCAGCTTTGAGGACGGTGCTTCGCAAATACAATTTTAGTAAAAGAAATGTTCATTGAAAATAACACTCAATTTTATTACTAAGTAGAACATTTTTCTAACATTTATAATTGTTCTTTTTTACATTCCTTAACCATGGGATGAGGATCTGTTATTTTTGTTTATAGCAGAAATATGTTTGTATTCATTCAAGAATATGTACATTACTCTGTCAAAAATAATTTATCAGTAGAAAGAACAACCAGATTGATGTGCAATAAAAGCCTACTAGTGTGAAATATAGTCATTATTTTTAGATTACTGAAAATGTTCTTTTGAGTACTTTTAGTATGTAATATAAACTTTATATTTTTAAAAAAGACTTTATATAAAGCCCTGTGTTGCTCCCAGTTTGTTTACCTGCCACTGTCAACCTTCATAAACTTGTCCACAGGGGATACCATAGCCCCAGGGGGCAGGCAGAGAAATCATGATCAAATTAAAAACAATGCTCCCATTGCATAATAAAGCAGGGCCCTAAAACAAGTAACAGAGTCTTTATTAGAAAATTTGTATTGTTTTCATCATGGATTAGTTTTAATCTTTCAAAAACATAACACTGTTTATTACTGCCATTTTTGCTGCCCTCTTAAATTTTGTCCCTGAAAGAATACCTCGTCCACTTCACTCTAATTCAGGCCCTCCTACGCACCCTTCTAAGGATGGTTTTATTTATTTTATAGTGTGACTCTTAAGACTATTAATTTTATTTTTATCTATTGCATTTTTATTTTGTACAAAAAACCCACAATTTTTTCAGCAATGAGCTTAAGAAATAAAAGTACAGATTTAAGGATAAATTAAATATTGATTTTCTGTTAATAATACACATTTTACAAAATGTTTGTGGGCATTCACCATCTGGCATTGGGACTATGGTGATATCACGGATTACATGAAAACCAGAAGACCAACACCTGCTGAAGAAGCATTGGCATCTACTTCCAAAGTGAGTGGTTCCTTTCAGGAGATGCCAAAAGCGATGATTTAACCCCAAGCAGTTGCAGGAAGTCTATCTACATGTTACTCTTTGAAGCATGCATTGTACACAGACTTAATGAGTCTTCTTTTAAATTAGTTTTGCACATAGTTTTGCTCATTTTCAAATTCAAGTTTTCTTGTGCATATTTGAAAACTAAAGTGAAAACTGTTACTATTTTGGTTCTATTAGCAGAACTTAAGACATAGTTAAATGATGCCAATTCTATATCTGTGTTATTAGATGCTTCAGTGGCAAATTAGTCAACTACAATAATGAACCCTTCTTTTCCCTGTTCAATTCGTAGAGCCAAAGTAAAGACTTTAGAAATACTGTTAATGGAAAATATCTGGTGTTATTGTAAACGCTCTTAAAATTGAGTTTAAAAAGTTCTACATACACTAAAGATTAAATAATTTTTTTGCAGTAAAATTAGAAAGACCAAGTTTGGTGGAAAACAATGTCACGGTAAATGCAATGTTTCTTAATAAATTAGAATCTTATGGTGTGGCTATGTAACCTGAATTGGTGTGGTGCCACAGAATTCATAATTGTATTCAAATAGTTGACATACAGTAAAATTTACCCATTTTAATGTAGTTCTGAAAGTTTGGAGAAACTAAAAGCCATATAGCCACCAAGAATTTTTAACTGTCAATATGATAGCTGAAAATGAATACATTGACCCTCTTGGATGCTTATAAAAGCAATACCTGACTAACATATAAAACATAGAAAACCCCAAGAAAAATATCAAATCCCTCTCTCTCTCTGTCTCTCTCTCTCTGTAGATATCCTGATTTTTTTTCTGTGTGCAATTTATATTTTACCAAATGGTATTGTAGTGTACATGCTTCTGTGGGGTTTTCACATATGGGTTCTTTTGGCAATTATTTTAGATTCAGGGGATACATGTGTAAGTTTGTTACAAGGGTATATCACATGATGCTGAGGTCTGGGCTACGGAGGATCCCATTACCCATGTACTGAGTATAGTCCACTTTATAGTACATTTCCCCTCTCTTTCTCTCCCACTTCTAGTAAGCCTGAGTTTCTCCTGTTGTCAGGTGTATGTCCATGAGTACCAAATGTTTAGCTCCCACTAATAAGTGAAAATATATAGTGTCTGGTTTTCTGTTCCTGCATTAAATTGCTTAAGATAAAGGCCTTCAGCTGCATTCATTTTGCTGCAAGGGTCATAATTTTTTAATGGCTATATAGTATTCCATAATGTATATGTATTGCATTTTCTTCATCCAAACCACCATTGATGGGCACCTGGGTTGATTCCATGTCTCTAGTATTGGGAATAGTGCTGTGGTGAACATGTGAGTGCATGTATCCTTTCGGTAGAAAGATATGTTTTCTTTTGGATATATATCCAGTAATGAGATTGCTGGGCTGAGTGGTAGTTCTGTTTTAAGTTCTTTGAGAAATCACCAAACTGCTTTCCAAGTGGCTGAACTAATTCACATTTCCATCAACAGTATATAAGCCTTCCCTTTGCTCCACAGCCTTGCCGGCGGTATCTGTTTTTTAACTTGCAATAGCCGTTCTGACTGGTGTGAGATAATATTCATTGTGGTTTCGATTTGCATTTCTCTGATGATTTGTGATGTGGAACATATTTTTTATGTTTGTTGGCTGCTTGTATGTAGATTTTTTTTCATAAAATATTTTGACTGCTTTTCTTGCACGAAAGTCGTACTCTTTAACATTACCTTTAATGGCAAAAGCTGCAATCGCTTTTGCACCAACCTATAAAAAATGCTGTATAACATTTCCCAATATATCAGGATTGTAGTTTATCTAGTCCCTTCCGTGTTGTTGGAGAATTGCATTAGTTCTGGTATTTTTCTATCAAAATCTGTACCAGCTGCACACACATCTTGGTGTCTGTCTTATTTTCTTATGATATATTTAAAGAATTAAAATATTTTGCCTAAAGTGTGTATACACAGTGGTTAAGCATTTTATACTTCCTTTGAAAATGTGTTCTAATTAAAAAATACTATTATAATTCTGTTGGAAAAGAGCAAGTAGGGACTTGATGAGAGCAGGGAAAAAATAACTTTCCCTAACCTAAGTAGAAAAGAAAATCTCAGATTGAAGGATTTTTTTTTTTCTTTTTTAGGTTAAAATCAGAAAAAAATAACTGATAGGGCTGTAGTTAAAAAGCAATTAAAGGCTTTATCACAGTGGTCCTCAACCAGAAATGATTTTTTCCCTTTACCAGAGTCCTCAGCCTCAGCCCCAGGATGTGTGGAAATATGTGGAGGGAGTTTTGGTTCACAAAAAGAAGGGAGATTGAGGCCAAGGATGCTGCCAAGCATTTTATACAGCGTAGCACACTCTACCTCCATTCTTTCCACCCCGCATCCCACCAAATATTCTCCTAACCCCCCCCAACCCCCCCCAAAAAAACAATGAAAATAAACCTCACAAAATTATCTGGCTCCAAATGTTAATATGTGGTACTGAGGTGGAGAAACCCTACTTTATCAGAAACCAAATGAAAGATGAGAACAAAAATAGTGAGGACATGTTATCAAATCTTTCTTAGAGGGAAGGTACCTCAAAGGCCTTAGATACCGAAGCTTCAAGTGCTGACATAGGCAATTAGAAACTCTGAATAGATGTATAAGCAAGAAGGTGGAAGTTCTGATCTCTAATCAGGAACCATGACTTGTTTGAATAGAGATAGTTCATAACAATAATTTAGAAAGAAATAAGCAAAAGTCTTTGCTTTCACTGGTTAGCTTGCTGAACATTTCAGTGTTATTATGTTTGTTTTGTTAGTATGCTTGATTTAAATGTTAGCATGTTTTATAATAATAGAAAAATTATTTTACAGAAAACTTGGAAATTCAGATGTAAAAGCATGGAGTACCCACTGCTTTAATCATTAATTTTTAAAAATGACTGATTTGAGTGTCTAAATCAGCTGTTTGCAGCTATTGATATTTCAGATGGAGTGACTAGGTTCATTTAGCCTGCTGGTAGGGACTGTGCCCTGAAAATCCCACTTATTTTAGTGATGATTGCATTACACACTGGGTGAGACCATAGAAGAATGTTTTTTTGTTTTTTGTTTTTTTTTTTTTGTGACAGAGTCTCACTCTGTTGCCAGGCACCACGCTGGAGTGCAGTGGCACAATCTTGGCTCACTGCAACCTCTGCCTCCTGGGATCAAGCAATTCTCCTGTCTCAGCCTCCCGAGTAGCTGGGACTACAGGGGCACACCACCACGCCCAGCTAATTTTTGTATTTTTAGCAGAGACAGGGTTTCACCATGTTGGCCAGGATGGTCTCGATCTCTTGACCTTGTGATCCACCCGCCTCGGCCTCCCAAAGTGCTGGGATTACAGGCTTGAGCCACAGCACCCGGCCAGAAGAATGTTTTATGAGGATGTTATAAATCGTATGTGTGGCTTGGCAGGGTTTCATCAGTAGCCTTGGGCCAGAGATTTCTGACACTTTATGAGATAAGAAATATTTTTAATTCTCTTGTCATGATACCGTCTACTATTATATGAAGTAAACAAAAACACATATCATGTGCGCAGATGAATAATTCTTACAAATGTAGATGACTGATATTCTCAATGTAAGTTAAGCTTTCATTGTTTCCTCAGGAAGGAAGAAAGCATGATAATTACTATTTTCATCTTAAAGGTGGGAAATGGGGAGAGTTAAAAGACTAAAACAAGTAGAAGTCTTTTTGTTATTGCTTATTTTATGTTGTCTTTTATAGGTAAGTCAAACTTCTAGTCTGTGGATGGGCGTATTGAGGTACAAAGTTGGAAATGTTTAGAGAACATATTTATGATCTTGTCCCATTGCACTTTAGCAGAAATAATCTATAGCACTAGTTGCATAAGTCGAACATAGATTGACAGAGGCTTTTTATAAATTAAACACTGATAATCAGTGGGAGGGGACTGTTGTCCTGACTCATCAGATATCACTCCCAGTTGGTGCAAAATTGTGTCTTTGATCATCTCTCCTTAAATTACATCCTGATACCTTGATGATGTACAGCAGATGATATGGATGAATACTCTACCTAGATGGGAAACCAGGAGACTGATCTTCTTCTCATACTGATTACATAAACGAATTAGAATTGGCCAGGAGAAGAAAACATTTCCATTGTTTAATCATTGTGGGAATCAATAAATCAGCATCAACCAAGTCTGTCAATCCAAAGCATTCTAACTGTCTAGGGTGGACATTTTCAAAATTCAGAGAGACACTATTAAACAATTCTATTACAAATTTGGATTGATTTGCTTAGTTGTGGTAAGATGAATTTTGCAGGCTGGCAGTTTGGAAAGCAGTGCTGCTTAAAGCATTCAAAACAGTACGAATAATGCTGAAGATTCTTCTGTTATCAAAGAGAAAACTACTTACAGTTGCTCTCAATTTTTACATGTGAAATCTCTGCTGTGTTCTGTAGTAAAATGAAATCTCAGTCAAGATTTAGTTCAGGAACTTTTTAATCAAACAGAACATCTGGTCTCTGTAGTATTAATTATTCTATTGCAATAGTAATAGTGATTCCATATATTTACATAGCTCCAAAATTACTAATGAGAACTTAGCTTATTTTAATGTATTAATTTTTTTCAGGTGGAATAAGTTCTCTTAAAATAAAAAAAGTAATGAATAACTTGTCTAAATAATATATCAAGCTCTTTGCCTTAATGACTTGTTAAGAAATTTCAAGAACATTTTCTGAAATCTTAAAGAGTAATAAAACAGATTTTTAATGACATAGGTAACACTTCTCTTTTCTACCATATCTTGAAATTTTATTATGTTTTCAGTTTTGGAAGTTCAATAATGACACATAAATATTAAATAATACAGAGATTATAGTAAATGTAATATATTGTAAAAGGGTACATTCATATCCATACATTTATTACATTTATATTAAAATGCATGCATATTTAAAAAGCAGTGAATATTTTTTATTCAGTTAGCCAGAGGCCATTCAATAGTTCTTTAAAGAAAGTATAATGGAAGATCTCCCTTTATATTTTCAAAACTACTTCAAAGTAGAACAAAGTTTTCTCTCTCTCTTGTTTCAAAGTTTCCTGAAAAATTAGTACCTGGGATGACATAATATAGAAACCTGAAACCTACATTTAATTAATAACTCAGTATTTCTCCCAAGAAGGGAGCTTTTGCTAACCAAGTAAATATCGATATCAATATTAAAAGCAAGAAAATAGTGAAGTTTCCTTTGCATAAAGATCCTGCAGTATTTGGTGGTAGGCTTAGCAGCCCCCAATTGTTGATAATTTGATATTGAAAATTGTCGTAGAGGTTAGCATTATCTGTACACTGTATTTAAAGTGTGGGTTCTGTCCACTCTAATGTATAAAAAATGCCATCTATTTCACTCTTGTTCTAATAGGGAAGATGTAGTTGAGACATTTAGTGTCTCTCTAATTGTTTGACTGTTGCGTCATTTTGCCTGTGCAGAAGTGCTTAGATACTAGATACTAGAAAGCGAAAAACCCTGACGACAAGTGATTTGTTTGCATTTATATAGAGCCCAACTTTTAAAAGAATAACTGACATTGTAGAATTGAGCTTAATAAAGCCACATCATTATGCTAATGTTCATGAGCAATCAAAATGAGCTTAAATGTTGATACTTGAAGTGTAACACTTTTTAAGTAATAAAAGGTTAAGAAAGAAAATGAGATGGAATACCTTTAGATGTTTCAACAGGACCCTTAATGAAATAGAAGGTAATTTGTGAGAAAATTGGAAGATTCTTCAATGTAATTGATAACAGCATTGAAACTTTCTCAGCTTTACTTTAAAAGTGTGGAGGACACAATATAAGATGACCTTTCAGAATATAACGTTTTATTTTTTACTTATTTTTTTAATGGTGAGGAAAAGAGTGGCAATCTTCCAGCAAAGCTGACCTTCTAAAGTGAATTCAAATTCTTAGCATGCTTTGTTTTAGTGCAAGGCAGCACGGCTCAGTAGAGCAAGTCAGATGAAAAGTTAGAGGATCAGAAGTTCGATTCCAGACCCTGTAACTAAATTGCTGTATCATCTTGGGGGTGGGTATAACATTCTGAAAACCTGACTACCTTCTTAAAATGGCTATGAAAGATAAACGTGTGATATCACTGAAGATGACCTGTTAAAAGAATTTTAGTTTTTGAAAATGTTAAGATGTTGATATGCAAAATAAGTATACTTTATTTTGAAAACTTTTGCAATCAGTGTGCACGATTTCCACAAAGCCATGCATATCAGTTACAAAATATCTAAACTTGTGACCAGTGTACAATTAAAAGATAATGGTGCAGTTAACTCCTCATATTGTTTAAAAGTTCAGGTTTGAAATGTCATGAGCTTTAATCCTAACACTGCTTCTGTGCTTTTAATAATATGGCTTAATCTCTAGTCTCACATCAAGATGATGACTACAGCAGTTCCCAGTCTCAAAGAAGTACTGTAAGTCTTAATTAATGTTTGTAAAACTATCTAGGAGCCATGGATGAGAAGAGTTATGAACAGTGGAGCTGAAGTTGTTATTGTAAGAGGTGACCGCATATTGCCTGGCATTACACTAATGTGACAACAATAGATATTACTCCATCATTAATAATGGGTATAACAGGGCTGCTATTCAACATGATTAGCCTGTTTAGAATGTTCATGTTAATGAATTCACAGATAATAAATGCTGCCATTGGTTGTGTCTGTGTGCAAAGGAACCAAGCTGTTACTTGGTCTTTCTCTACTGTAACTTTCCTGAATGAATGCATTACAGTTATTAATGGAGCAAAACATCAGAATAGTTCCTGTTTGGAAATTTGCGGCACGCATTGTTCCATGTAGACACAATTGACCTGTCAGTTTAAACCATGTTTAAAGTGCTCCTCTGTCAATACTAGTGTCATTTTTTTTTGGCAGAACACTGTGATATGGCTATAAATGTACAGGGATACTCTGGGAAAATTGAGGGTTGGTTCCGTACCACTGCAATAAAGTGAGTATCACAATAAAGTGAGTTGCACAAATTTTTTGTTTTCCCAGTACATATAAAAGTAATGTTTACATTATATTGTAGACTATTTAGTATGCGATAGCATTATTTCTAAAAACAGTGTACGTACCTTAATTTAAAAATGCTTTATTGCTTAAAAGATGCTGATGATAATCTGAACCTTCGGTGAGTGGTCATCTGTTTGCCTCAATGTGGATGGCTGCTGACTGATCAGGGCGGTAGTTGCTGAAGTTTGCAGTGGCTGTGGCAGTTTCTTCAAGTAAGACAATGAAGTTTGCCACATCAGTTGACCCTTCACAAAAATTTCTTCTCCCAAACTCCTGTTAATGTTGCTATTTTGACCTCCTCCCATGAATCCTGAATGTTTTTAATGCCACCCAGAAGGTTTTCAATTTGTTTTGCCAAGGTCTATCAGAGGCATCACTATATGACAGCTATTGCCTTACAAAATGTATTTTTTAAATAATAAGACTGGAAATTTGAAATTACTCCTTGATCCATGGGCTTCAGAATGTATATTTTGTTAATAAGCGTGAAAACAACATGAATCTCCTTGCACGTCTCCATCAGAGCCCTTGGCTGACCAGGTACATTGTCAATGAGCAGTAATATTTTATAAAAGAATCTTTCTTTTGAAGCAGTGGGTCTCCACACAGCGGGCTTAAAATATCCTGTAAACCATGGTGTAAGCATGTTCTGTCATTCAGACTTTGTTGTTCCGTTTACAGAGCTCAGGCAGAATAGATATAGCACAACTTTTAAGGGCCTTACTATCTTCAGTATGATAAATAAGCATGGACTTTAAGTCACCAGCTGCATTAACCTGTAACAAGAGTCAGCCTGTTCTTTGAAGCCTTGAAGCCAGGAGTTGACTTCTCTCTAGGTATGAAAGTCCTCCATGGCATCTTTTTTCCAACATAAGGCTGTTTTGTCTACACTGGAAATCTGTTTTCAGTGCAACCACTTTTACCAGTTAGCTAGATCTCCTGGATAGCTTCTGCATCAGTGCTCGCTGTTTCATCTTGCATTTTCAGATTAGAGGTTTTCTTAAACCTAATGAACCTCTGCTAGCCTCCAGCTTTTCTTTTGCAGCTCTTCCTTATATCTCTCAGCCTTCGTAGAGTTGAAGAGAGTTAGGGCTCTGCTCTTAATTAGGTTTTGGCTTAAGGAAATGTGGCTGATTTGATCTCTTCTATCCGGACCACTGAAACTTTCTTCATATCAGCAATAAGGCTATTTTGATTATCATTCATGTGTTCATGAGAGTAGCACTATTAATTTTTATTAACTTCTCCTGTGCATTAATCACTTGGGTAACTGTTTGCGGAAAGAGGCCTAACTTTCAGCCTGTCCGCTTTCGACATGTCTCTCTCACTAAGCTTAATCATTTCTAGCTTTTGATTTAAAGTGAGACACATGTGACTCATCTTTCACTTGAACACTTAGAGGCTATTATAGAGTTATTCATTGACCTAATTTCAATATTTTTGTGTCTCAGGGAATAGGGAGAACTGAGGAGAGGGAGAGAGATGGGGAATAGCCTCTTGGTGGAATAGTCAGATCACACTCAACACTTATCAATTAAGTTTGCCATCTTCTGTGACATTTGAGGCACTTCAAAACCATTACAATAGTAACGTCAAAGACCACCGATCACAGATCACCATAACAGATACAATAATGAAAAAAATTGAAATATTATGAGACTTATCAAAATGTAATACAGAATACTAAGCACATGCTGTTGAAAAAATTGTGTTGATAGACTTGCCAAATGCATGGTTGCCACAAACCTTAAATTTATAAAAGATACAGTATCTACCCAGTACAGTAAAAAGAAGCACATTCAAATGAAGTATGCCTGTATAGCCTCCTTTCCAAATAGTTATACTTTCTCTGGTAGCTTCCAAAAGGATCAAATTTATGCTTGAAAATTATGTAGCCAAAAATCAACTCGACATTAGAAAATCTGATTTGGGATCTCCATGAACCTGTTTTGTTCACTGTAAAGTATCCTTTATGGTTTTAGGGATTTTATAAAGCTCAGATTTAATAATGCATGTGAACTGTAACTTATGACACAAAAATGAGCTATTCATTATATTAGAAGGAAAGGCTGATAGGATTTTAGACTATACCCAGAATCTGACCACTTCTCACCAGCTCTGCTGTTGCTATCCTGGCCTACGTTACCATACGCTTCTTCTGGATGTCTGAAATTGACTCTAAGTGGTTTTCTGGCTTCTACCCTTACCCAGTCACAGTCTTAGCACTGTAGCCAGTAATTTATAACATTAGTTGTGTTAAACTGCACCATTTGAAATGATACCAAAGTTCTTGGATATTCTTTTTTCCCCCATTCCATTTCACTTTTGGAAGTTTCTGTTGATCTGTCTTCAAGCTCACTGACTCCTTATTCCCATCTGTCCATTCTATGGATGAGCTCATAAAAGGCAGACTTAGTTTCAACTTAACGGTTCCTGCAGTTTCTGCTTCAAGTAATACCTCAGATTAGAATCTCTGTGGATTTATCTGTCTCTCTGGATTCAGACTGGTATTTGACCCTGTAATCTTGTTATACTGGTGGGTTCAAGAAAAGCTCTTGTTTTTATTTTGTTCAGCTTTTCCTTGTTGCATATCAGAGCTGAAACCAGAAGTCCAGAGTGATTCATTTAAATTTAAATAAAATTGTGTTTCCAGCAATGGCCCTCAGTTTACTCAAAGCAAAAACTGAAGTTCTGCAATATGCTAACGGTCTTATATGATCTGGTTCTGCTGACCTCCAATCCCAGTACCCTCTGTGTTGTCCAATTATTCTTTTCTTTTCTGTACTACTCACTTATCACCCTTTAACCAGTTGAACAATGTATTTCTTTATCATGTCAGTTGTTTATGCCTATTTCCATGATTGGAATGCATGAGCTTCATGAGGCAGTGTTCTCTGGTTTCCTTCTAGATTACACTAAGGGCCTAGAGCAGAGTGTGGCACACAGTACAAAGTCAATCTTTGTTGAATCAATAAATTTATTTTTTACATTTTAAACATCCTCAGAAATCAGACACATATACCAGGTGAATTAGGTGACTGATGTCAGTTTGACTGTGAATGATCTTTCACTTCCTTCTAAGGTCCTTCACTGAGAATGCACATAAGAATGAGCTGGGAATCTTTTTTGTTAGCCACATACCCTGTTCTCACAGATTCTAATTTCGTGGTTTCAGCTTAGGCTCCAGCAGATTTTGAAGGAAATAAAAAACAATAAAGAAAAAACTTCCATATGAGTAGGAGATATAAACACTTTACTATAGTTTTTATGAAGAGAGATTCTTATTCCCCCTACTTACTTTTAACCTCTTACATACTCTTCCCTCTCCTAAGGGAAGCAGAGTGAGTTACTTCAGTGGTGAGCTGAATAGAGTCTCAGTCTCTTCTGCACCTCACCTCTGCTCTTTGGAGTTTGGTTTCTCTTCTGCTCTGGTCTGCTCTGTGCCTGATACCTCAGAGCAAAAAGCCCCAGAGGCCTCATTCCTAGCTGAGTGGTTAGGGAGCCCATTGTTAATACACAGTTAGGCCACTTTCTTCAATCTAGACTTTATCTGTCCTGAAGGTACTTTTCTCCTTTCTCTTTCAAGTTGGTTCAGTACTTTGATAAGGGGAAAGTGTTGATCTCTTGAAAATCCAGCACTACCCAGCTGTTTCTAATGTGCTATAACCACAGTGTGATTTGAGGAGCAGCATCTAAGTCCAGAAATTCACTGTGTATTTGCAGCCAGTGTTTCTAGAGGCAGCATGAAGTAAGTAAAATCGTAACTTTAAAGTGTTTATCATCTTCATTAATTATAAATATTTTAGCTGAGGAAGCATATATAAATTGAGTTAAAATTCAGAAATTTTAGAAAATACATGTGTGTACATAAATATGCCTTTGATTGTTGCATTTTGTCTGTTTAGGTTTATTATTTAGAAAGAATCACCTCTTTTCCACACAATAATATGAAGAGTAATTAAAACACAATTGAAGTAGACATTTGCTAATTTCATTTTACATTGTATATAACCTGGATTTGACCCCTGGCCCCATTTTAAACATGAGACCACTGTTTAGTTGTTGCTGCTTGGTGGGTCTCCTGTTATTATTTTTGCCTCTCATCTGCCATCTTTCAAAAACTTCTTTTTATCCTTGGTGTTTTGAAACTTCTCGATGATGTCTTAGGAAAGAGTGACTAAAATTCATTTTGCTTCACCCTCTTGTGACCTTTCAATATGATGTTTCACACATCCCTTTGCTTATGAAAATGTCCTCGCATTTTTAAAAATAAGTTTCTTCACTATTTTTTCTGTTTGGAACTCATGTGAATTGAGTGAATCTGGGTTGATCCTTGAATCTACACTTTAGATGTTCCTGATTTTTATATTCTAGATTTTCCATTGAAATGTTTTATTTCAGGAGTCACTTTTTTTTTAGATTAATATATTCTTTAGAAGCAAAACAATGAGTCAAATTTATGTAAAGACAGACATTGAGAAGTACAGGGAATAGGGGCAGGAAGGCAATAAAAATATCTACCCATTTTGTTAATGTCAGCAAACAAGACCATATGTTTTATCCCATACACAATCACTTACATGTGATATCACAGATGAAACCTCTCCTATGAGATCTATCACTCTACTTTGAGATAGTAGAGAAACGAGACCAGAATTTGGGGCAGGAGGCTTTTATTTTTGGGGGAAATAGAGACAGATCCTCGCAGTCGCTATTAGATATTGCTCCTCTGTAATAACACTCTATCTACGTAAAATGCTACAGATTTTTCTATACATGAGATGAATGAAGGCTTAATCTATTTCCAAATACAGAGTTATCCATTCCTTATGCTTCTCTTGTTATTTTCTGGATCAGTGTGCCCTTCTATTTGTAACCCCCTATTGACATTTTTTTTCAGAGTTAAATTTATTTAGAACTTAATTCTGGGACCCACATATTCCACTAGTGCACTATGTACAATGGGATAACATTCACCTCCAGTGTTAGATTTGCGATGCTGAGTAAACTGACAGACCATTGTCACGACGTAGGCATCAAACATGCATAACTGCAGCTGCCCTGACTCCACACTTTCATCCACTGCCCATTAGGATTCACTTCTTATTAAGGTTTGGATTATCTTCTTGGTCCCACTGTCCTTGAAATACCTCTTACCTGTACCTGTATCTTGAAGATGTTAATATGCGTGGGACTTGGTTAAGATGTGGTGATTGGTTCTACTTTTATTGAAGAAAAATTGGAAAAGATAAGGGTTGAGGTTCAAACTGATTTATAATCTGCAGTTTTGGATTTGAGCTCATAGAATTTAGGGAAATCTCATTTTAGTTTGAAATTATGAGGACTTAGGCCAATGAAAGAGTGTTCCGTCTTCCCAAGATAAGTTGAGACTGTCTCAGAGAAGAGTTGATTTCAGCAGCTGCTCCAGTTGTGTGTCCTTCCCTGCATCCATCCGGCTTGACTTCCCAGTAATTACACTTTAAATTTCTTATCAAAGAACGATTATCTACTTGTTCTTTTTCATAGCTACTAATTCTTGTTTTATGGTTGTAATATCTTTTTACGTTTATCTGAGTAAACACAATTCTACTCCTTTTGTTTCCTATTTTGTTACTTTGCTCTGGGATCCATTTTTCTTTTTGTAAATGGTGACTCTTGGCTCTCCAACTGTGTTTTAAAATGAGCCATTAGAAAAGCAGTCCAGTAGTTGTATGTAGCTTTGAGAGTTTGTTAACTTGCAAGTTTAGCTTTAAGGTGATTAATTGGGAAGGGAGCTTGTCATTTTCATGGGTTTAGCCCATATGCCAGATTGTTGAAGTGTTTACTGTGGAGCACTGACATTCATGTGCCTTGCCTTCACTCTCCCTTAGACAGTTAATTCAATTCCTTTATAAGGTAAATTTCCCAGCCCCCCTTTTAATATCTGACTACCACTTATTCTCTGATTAGGAAACATTTGAGGGTGATAAATGGTTTAGTATGTAACATTTCAACTAACACTGTCATTAGCTTTATTTCTGAGTCTTTCCTTCACAGCATCTCCCAGAGATTCTCTAAGATTCTGCTCAGTAGTTCAGCTGCTTCCCTCCTCATAGATACTAGATTGTAGTTTTCTTCATGCTGCTTCCTTACTCAGTATTTTTCCATCAGAAATATGCTGTGCTGTTTAAAAAATAACTTTCATGGTGTAATTTAATGGTGTCTTGGGAAAGATAAATTATTACATAGTTTTTCTTATAACCATATTAACTTGGTGCTTTTCAATTATTTTCTTGTGGCAAAAGTGATCACTTGGTTGTCTTGTGTTTGCTGAGGATTAAGGTACTTTCATAGGGCAGTAATGGAAAGGAAGAGGGGCAGATGACTTTCAGTTATTGAGTATCTGCTCTGTTCTATGCATTTTGTTGGATATAAGGTGTGGGCAATATATAGCCAGACTTAGTATTATATCTTAACTTTCCATATCAGTTAACTGAAGTTTTGAGAGATTAGCCACGTTGGTAGTTTCATATAGTAACAGGTTACACCAGGTTTCACACCTTAACTTAAAAGCTTGCTGGTCTTCCCAATACTCATTGATGTCTTCACATCTTGAGTTATCTATAAGTCTAGGCTGACTTTATACTAGTTTGGTTTATGGTGCATATAATTGCAACACACTTCCTTCAAAACAAGAGTTCAAAGATTTCTATAGCAAACTAATGCAGTAAAGATAAAACCATTTTATAAATGAATTAATATAAAATATCACCAAAAAGCTTAAAAGCATAGACAATTTTAATATTAAACATCATATCAATTTTCTAGAATGCTTTGCAGTGATATAAGCAAGCTATTTTTCTCTAAATAACTATGTTAATATTGCTTTTTCCAATTTAAAAATGAAATTGAGTCATCACCCTGTACCTCATGTTCCCCTAACTCTCTTCATAAATTCAGCAAATTTCTTTGCTAGTTGTTGTCTTTTTCTAGTGTTTGCAGGAATTCTGGGCTGTAATTTGCATTTTCTTTAGCTTCAACTCCTCTATCTTGTTCCATGAAAATACAGTTAATTTGATAACATAATACCTTAGTTTTTATTAAAGTGACACAATACTGACACTGAAATCAAAAGAGAAAGGCATGACGTGGCACATGCTCTGACTTCTGTGTCTTTTCTCTGTTTGAATTCTGCTTTGAATGAACTCTAAATGGGTTTTAAATATTCTTTCATTATACCCAGGGCTGTAGAAAGGTAAAATAACTGAAATTTGAAAGCCTAATCTCAGGATGACCATCAGCTACTCGATCATATTGTTAATAGTTTTATTATTTTTTTAATCTTGGAGCAATTTAAAATAGTTTTATGCTAATATGCTCAGTAGTTTTGAATAATAAAGTCATAAGACTTTACCTTGTTTTCTAGTATTACTTAACTAGATTTGTCATGGCTAGATTGTTTTCCTTAGCTTTCCTTAGAGATCTTAGCATTTTCTCTCAATATCTAATCCTTTGTCACCAATGTAAATGGTGAAGCACTTGAAGAACTCATTAAGTTTTAAGTTCTCTTAAAAGCAATACAAATCAGTGCAATTATCACTTCTATTTAATAATCCTCTTTGCTTGTCCTCCCTATGTCAATGCTAGATCTAAAATTTACTGTCTAATTAGTATTAAATATTTTACACAGGCACTCCCACCAGAGAGCAAAGTGTAATTTCACCAGCTAGGCTAAAATCCAATGAAATATGATATTTAATTAGCTATTATTTGAAGGGTTATAGTGCAGCTCAATTTCCTTCAAATTTTGACAAAATATTTTAGTGGGAAAGGATGTTAGGGAACCAGTTGACCATCCACTCAATACAATCATTCATTTTTCAGCATCCTTGTTACTTGATATCTAGCCTTTGCTTGACTATTTATGGTGTTTATTGCCTTTCCCTTGACATAGACTATGGGCAACTCTTACGGTTAGAAAAGTCGTAAGCTAAATCTGCCTGTCAATTCTATCTATTAATATAAGCTTTCATTCTATACCACGAAGCCACATCAAATGTTTGTTATATCACATTCTATACCATGAAGCCACATCAAATGTTTGTTTTATCACATTCTATACCATGAAGCCCCGTCAAATTTTCTTTTATCACAATTTATTACATATGACAGTTTTTCATGGTAGTAAAAAGGAGAGAAGACAAATACATGTGTGTCTACTTAAAAGAAAATTAAGAAAGCGTAGTAAGGTTTTGGAACAGGAAGCAAAAGCAGGAACTGTATGATTTTTCTCTCAATGAAGTGTCAGAGAAGGAAGAATATTTGATTGTGAGCTAGTTTAAATATACTTCCAGATGATAAATTTTTGAACTATTTAGGCTAATTGAAGGTAGAGGAGAGGGTGCTGCCTCTGAGATAACATATGCTAATGAAGAAAATAAAGCAAACACAGAGACCGAGATTGGGAATGTTAATTATGGGCATTGCTCATCAGACCAGAGTTTGTCATAAGTTCATGAAATCCTTCCAGGGAATAGAGCCAAATAAAATGGAATAAATTAGATATGATATCTAGTAGTTTAGAATTTTTCTTATTAGTTTTTTATTACTTGTATCAAATTTACATTTCATAATGAAGTAGCAAATTTAAAATTTTAAATGATTAGAAGAATGTTTATTTATTAAACCAGCAATAGAATCCTGTTTATGAGATTTATGCTGCTTTTTTTTGCTTCTTATGAAGTCAATAAATGTTCCTTCTAATCTAAAGATGCCATCTTTTGTTTAGTGGCTTTGGCTGAAAGATACTTTCTCAAGAAGGTATTAAGAAGCCTTACTTGTAATTGTCTCATTCTCAGTGGTAGAAGCTGCTTAGTTGTTGGTAAAGCATTGATTACCCCTTCTGCTTTACTAATAGAAGTCTGCCCAGCTGAAAGACTATATTTTTAAAACTTCCTTAAGGTTATGGAATGTGAGTGTAAGAGAAGACGTGAATGAAAGATGATGTGTACTCACCACATCTTGAAGAGTTTTTTTTTTTATTTAAAGCATGTGGACTCTTTTGGGAAAGCTGTTCCTTTTGCTTTTCTTCCTCTTCCTGATTCCTGACTCAAACTAGATGTCTGGGACTTAAGCAGCCATCTCAGACTGTGAAGCAATATTGACAATGGAAATCTTTTCTAAAGATGAAAAAGCATAGACTAAGCTAGTGTCCCTCATTCCTTCAGAATTACCATATTATCTCTGAATTTCATACATCTGAACTTCTTCTACTTTAAGAAAAATAAACTTCAGTCTTCTGAAACCAGTATTGTTTTGGGACAAAGGATTCTGTTATGGGGAGACAAAGCTAATTCTACCTAACATACCCCCAAATTGAAATTATTGATGTGAGGAAATGGAATATGGGAATCAAGGCATCACTTTTGTTTTTTAAATGTTAGATAAGAATTGCCGGCTCCTAGAAACAGGTATGCCACATTATTTAGAGATATTTGACATTGTAAGGTTGAAAGTTAGTTGATGGAAGGCTGTACGACGTTACGTGGAAGCCCACAGCCTTAGGAGAATGGAGGCTGTGATTGAATTCCAACTTTTTCACTTTTTGGATAACTCTGGGAAAACTGCATAACCTCTCTTAGCCTCATTTCATTCATCTGTAAATTGGGCATAATAATTTCCAGCTTTTAGGTTTGTTATGAACATTATATGAGCTAATGTATGTCAACAATAAAGTGGGTAGCACTTACTAGATAGAGGTTAGATGTTATTGCTTTTGTTTTCGGTATCAGCTAAAGGTGGGTGATTCCTTATTCTTCCTGATTTAATTGTTTTACATCTTCTTTCTCAGCATTATTATTCCAAGTATCTGTGATATTCAGCATAGCTTCTGTTTTCTTTTTAGTCAGAAAATCAAGTGGTATTTAATAGTTCTAAGATTTTTCTATCAAATTCAGGGAGAAAAAAGTATACTTTAAACATGTTAAAGACTTGTGTTCTTGTGTTTTTCTCGGTTGTTAGGAATTACTTATGAATTACAAGATTTGAGATGTGAAATACCTACTTTTATTTATAAAATTCTATGTTTTTGCAGATCATAAAACTTGAAGAAATTTTTTTTTTTTTTTTTTTTTTTTGGGCACCTCTTGTTGCTGTCTTCTCCTTAAGGCCAGATTCAAAGTTTTACATAAGTCAGTCCTTATTGAGTTGTTTATTTTATGGCCTAGGTTGGATATATTCCTGAGATATCAATACTCAAATTTGAGTTTGATTATTGGATTTCCTGCCCCTTCCTCTGGCCTAACCCGACCAGTGAATAGGATCCTTGCACCTCTGCATTAAAAGTTGTGGAGTCATGGAATATCTCGAATGAACTGGATTCAATGCTTGTTAACTGGAGTTAGTGTTACTTTTATTATTATGACTTTAAATTTCTGGTTTCATATCAGAGTAGAGGTTAGAAGCAATGAACATGGGCTCCTATAAGATTGAAGGTGACAGTAGTGTCTCAAACTGCTTTCATCTGTCACGGACTGAGATATATAACTGGATGGTATGCTAGGTAAGGTTTGTTTTAAGATTGATTAAAACATTCTGGTTATTCAATTGTCAATCCAATATAATTTCAACTTGTTTTTTTTTTGACGTGGAGCCATTGTAGTGCTGCCACCTCATTCACTGCAACCTCTGCCTCATATGTTTAAGCATTTCTCCTGCCTCAACCTCCTGAGTAGCTGAGATTACAGCCTGGCTAAATTTTGTACTTTTAGTAGAGACAGGTTTTACCATGTTGGCCAGGCTGGTTTCGAACTCCTGACCTCAAGTGATCTGCCTACCTCAGCCACCCAAAGTGCTGGGATTACACGTGTGAGCCACCATGATTGGCCAACATCTGAAAATGTTAAATTAATGATTTGGTTACTGATAACATACTTGGATCTACTAGAGAGATGCAGTTTTATTAAAATATTCCTTCAAGAAACCTGTTTATTTAAATGACAGTCACTGTTCTCTGTGACAACCTCAAAATCAGAAATTGTGAAATGAAGATTCTTACAGCCTTGCTAGTTTTATAAGAAAAGTTTTGATAGATTTTTTTGATCAAAGCAACACTTTGAAGCACATTCAGAAGTTAGATCTGGATATGTGATAAACAAATCTCTTTATAACATCAGCAGGGACTTCCTCTTCTGTCTGAGGTTGCTAGGATACTATCTTAAAGAAATAACTCATTTGATTAACTGCAAATAGAAATTGCTTTTTTTAATAAAAAGTTCATACATTTATAATAGCCTAGGTCAGGCATAAATCTATAATACCTAAATGTTAAGCATATGATCTTGATGACCCTCTTGAATATTGGAAGAAAAACCATTAGTTTTCTTCATCAAATACATGACACAGAGTGACTTTTAGCTCTGTTTCACCATAAAATTGAAAATATTATTGGTAAAGAGATACTTTATTTTGCTTTATCCTAGATTTTAGTTCACATTGTGAGGGTCAAACAAAATGCCACTTGCAAAACCACTTTGAACCTACAAAATAAATAGACCAATCTAGTAATTTTTAAAACGTAATTTCATTACCGACAAGTGAAAGTCTTGTCTATTACCTATGTCTGTTACCTATTACCTATACCTGTGCATTAGCATTTGATTCCATATTTTATTCTGCAGTGAATAAAGGTCCCATAATATCATGGCTGTGGGCATTATTATATATGAAAAAAGTCATGTTTTAGGCACGTAAAAAATCTTTCTTTGGTCACAGTTTGTTTATAGAATGATAGTAGCCTTGGTGTTAATATGAACATTGCAAAGCGACTGTATTATATAATAATCCTGCCTTGTTGTTTTTATGTCTTGTGGCACTCAAATACCAAATACCACCTATGGACATAAAAGACAAAAGCCAAAAACGTTATTTTAAACAGCATCCATGGTAGAATCATTTATCCAAATAAAATAAAAACTGTCAATTTACTTGTTAGCTGTTTCCTCATGGGAAAGAAGAATTTCAAATGCCTTATGCTATGTAGATTTTTCAAAAGCATCCTTGGCTTGCTCTGTCCTTGGAGAAAGGGACACACAGTAATAGTGTACCCTTATCTGCAGTTTCACTTTCTGTGGTTTCAGTTATACATGGTCAACCGTGACCCAAAAATATTAAATATAAAATTTCTGCAGTAATTCATCAACTTTAAATTGCTTGCCATTCTGAGTACCATAATGAAATCTTACCTATCTTCCTCTGTACTGCCTTGGATGTGGCTCTTCCCTTTGTCCAACATATTCACGCTGTCAACCCAAACTGTCCTATTAGTAACTTAGCAGTCGTGTCTGCTACCAGATTCACTGTCATGGGATTGCAATACTTACCTTTAGTAGCCTTTATTTTACTTAATAATATCCCCAAAATACGAGAGTAGTGATGCTGGCATATTGTTATACTTGTGCTATTCTTTTATTTGTTATTGTTGTTTATCTCTTACTATGCCTGATCTATGAATTAAACTTTACTATACGTATGTATGTATGGGGAAAAACAGTGTAGAGTTTTGTACTCTCTGCAGTTTCAGGCATCCATTGAGGGTCTTGGAATGTGTCTCCCTCATGTAAAGGGGGACTACTGTGTTCCGCCAGGGTGTTTCCTGCAGGTGTAGTATTGACAAGGATGAAATTTGTAGCTTGCAATTATGAAATACAGCTCTAAAGCATTGACACCATAGAAAATCCACATACATAAACTGTAGAAGCAGGTAGAGAATAAAGGTCCAGGGTTTAACTTTCCTGTGGCTGTATCTCAGCTGAAGATGTGGGCAAAAGTTGGAAATAAATGCAGTTTTCAGGTTCTGTTCTAGTGAAACTTGAGGGTGAGGAGGGAGTGAGAGAGATAGAGAGAAATAAGACTGAAGAACAAATTGGTAGAGTGAAAGTAGAGGCTTTCTGAACAATGTGTTCATGACTGTGTCTGAGCTAGACAGGAGTGCAGCTGTGTACCTGCAGGGAACAGTTCCTTGATATTCTGCCTCCAACTTGGGGGGAAGAGTTAAGGAGGAGTGCCATACCTGTGCATGCTAGTTTGTATCAAAAGTTTTTTTAAAGGTTAAGGAAAAGTCTTCTAACTAATATTTAATTTTTAAAGTGATACTGGAAGTTTGCATCATTGAATATGAATCTATTTTATAATTTATCTCTGACACTTATTCGTTTACAAAGCTATATGAGAAATCAATGTTTGATCAGAACTATAATAGTGCATTTTGGTTTGGTTAACAAAATGCTGAATCACTTGTGTGATCTGGGCAACTTTGCTGAACTTTGATTTTCTAATCCATAAAATGAAGTAATGCTACCAACTTTGTGGATTTGTTGAAGAGTTAAATGAGAACACATGAATAAAATACCTAGAATCATGCCTGGCTTGTGGTATTGTTAATTCAGTCAGGTGTTTTCAGAGTGGGCTTCCTGGAGCACTGTTCCCAAAATTGTCTTACCTCCAACCGTTCGTTCTCTGTCGATATATACGTTAGAGTTACCTCATTGTCTACAACCGTTCAATGGTTCTTATCACTCTCCCAACTGTTAGTCACACCAGGTAGCCCCGTAAGTCTGGTCCCTGCCCAATTGTTTAACCTCAATTTTTTCTATTCGCCCCATTGCTGTCACACAGGCCTCCAGTTTGTTTTTTGAGCATGCGGAGCATTGTTTTTTTTTTTTTTTTTTTTTGGGGTCTCTAGGCCTTTGCAGACACTCTTCCCTAAACCTAGAAGTCTGGTGCCCCCAAGTTCTTCATATGGCTGCTGCCTCTAAAATATCACCCTGGAGAATCTTTCCCCAACCATACATTTAAGTACATTTCCCCTCTTTAATCACTCTTTATGACAAGGCCCTGGTTATTTCTTTTATAGCAATCATGACAATCTGAAATTACCTTGCTTTGCATTTACTATGTTTTATCTGCCTCCTTCCTCTAGAATATAAATGTCATAAGGGCGATGACCTTGTCTGTGCATTCACTGCTGTTTTGCTGGGGCCTTGGATAGCAGTTGGCACCTGATAAAAATGAAATAAATATTTGTTGAACATTTCATCAATGATACACATTCCAGGAGAAACAGAACAGGTGATTTGAAGCAACGTATTTTTGAAAGAGATATTCTAAAGGGTTATTCTGAAGCAGGATCTTGCAGCAGACTACAAATACCATAAAGCATATCTTCGCTTTGTCACAGGTTGTTCTAAGCCCTTCATAGTTGTAGTTTTTTAAAAACAGTTTTATTGAGATATAATTTACATGCCATAAAATTTACCCATGTTTAAAGTATATAGTTCAGTTGTTTTTAGTATATTCACAAATATGTGCAATTATCACTACAGTCACTTTTAGAACACTTTCATCACCTTGGAATGAAACCCTGTATTCTTTAACTATCACCCTTCTGTTCCTCCACACGCTACCCCAGTCCCCAGTTGCAAGCAACCACTAATCTACTTTTTGTCTCTATAGATTTCCTTATTCTGAATTTTATATAAATGGAATCACATAATATGTGGCATTTTGTGACTTGCTTCTTTCACTGAGCATAATGATTTGAAGGTCTGTTCAAATTGTACCATATTATCAGTACTTTATTTTTATAGCTGAATAATATTCCAATATATGAATCTGCCATGTTTTGTTCATCATTTCTTTGTTGATGAGGATTTGGATTGCTTCCATCTTTTAGTTATGAGTAATTCTGCTATAAATGTTCATGTACAATTTTTATGTAGACATATTTTTATTTCTCTTGGGTATATTCCCAGAGTAGAATTGCTGGATCATATGGTTACTACGTATGTGTTTTAGAAACTGACAGACTATTTATCCAAAGTTATCTTCTCTCTTTTTAAAAATATTTTGGTTAATCTAGCTAAATGTTTGTCAATTTTCTTGATCTTTTCAAAGAAACAGCTTTGGTTTCACTAATTTGTTTTTCTGCTCTCTATCTCATTAATTTCCACTCTAATCTTTCTTATTTCTTCCTCTGCTTCCTTTAAGTTTAGCGTCTACAGTCCCCCTCCCCCAGCCATGAGTTTTTTAGTATCCTAAGGTGGTAGCTTGGGCTATTGATTTGAGATCACTCTTTCATCTTAATATAGGCACTTAACAGCTTTAAATTTTTCTCTAAGTAGTGCTTTAGCCAAATTTTGGTACATTATGTCTTCATTTTTATTTTGAAAGTATTTTCTGACCATTGTTTTGGTTTCTTCTTTGACCTATTGGTTATTTTGGAGTGTGTTGTTCATATATTTGTTAGTTTCCTCAATTTTTTCTAATTTCATTCTTTGGTGGTCAAGACATATACTTTGTATTATATCTATCCTTTTCTATTTACCGAGATTTGTTTTGTGGCTTCTTACATGGCCTATCCTGGAGAATTGTCCAGGTGCTTTTGCGATGAAGGTATATATTATTGTTGTTGGATGGGGTGTTCTCTAGATGCTTGTTAGGTCTAGTTGATTTATAGTATTAAGTCTTTAATTTCCTTCTTGATTTTCTGCCTAGTTATTCTATCTATTCTTGAAAGTCAGGTAGTGAGGTCTCCAAATATTTTTGTTCAGTTTTATTTCTTCTTTTATTTCTTTAAGTTTTTGCTTCACATATGTTGGTGCTTTGTTATTTGACGCATGTATACTTAAAATGACTGTATCTTCCTGAAGGACTGAAACTTTTGATTATAAAATGTCCCTGTTTATCTCTAGTACCACGCTTTGTTCTAAACTATATTTTGTCTGATATTAGTGTTACATTTCATTTCCAGCTTGCATGTGGTAGTATCTGCATGATTTTTCTTTATTCATTCTTTTAATCTACTTGTGTCATTAAAGTGTGTCACCTATAGACAGAGTATAGTTGTCTTTTTTAATAGTCTTCCAACCCCTGCATTTTTATTGAGTTGTATAATGCATTCATATTTAATGTTGTTTATTATTATAGTTTTATTTACATCTACCCTTTTACTTTTCATTTCTATGTCTCATGGCTTTTGTGTTGATCTGCTCTTCCTTTACTGCTTTTTCATTAAGTAAATATTTTTTAATGTGGCATTTTAATTTAATGATTTTTTTCATTATAATTTTTGAGATTTTTATTCCAGTGGTTACTCTAGGGCTTGCCGTATGCATCTTAATTTATCAGAATCATCTTCAGATATACACTAACTTAATTCCAGTGATATATAGATATAGAAATGTTACCCTTATATAGCTATATTCCCTAATCCTCCTTTCTTGTAACTAATTGCTATACATTTATACCAATTAATATTACAAACCAAATGACACATTATCATTATTTTTTTGTTATATTTAATTAGTTTTGTAGCTTAATATACCTTTACTTTCACACATCTCTTTTGTGCTGATGTTGGTAAATATACAGATATTACAATTCTTTAAGTTATAAGTCCAACATGTTGTATATGTAATTATTTTATACTATTGCTTTTTAAATCAGTTAGAAGACAGAAGCTTAAGCATTTTTGCTTTTATTTTTGTTCCTGATTACCTTTACCAGTAGTCTTTCTTTGGTCTTATGGATTTAATATACCAGCTGGGGTCATAGCTTGAAGAACTTTCTTTACTATTTCTTTTAAGGTAAGTCTACCTGAAATACATTATTTTTGTTTAGTTGTAATTTTAAAAGTGAACTGTAACATTTAGGCACACATTTCATAAGAGTAATAATTTAGAAGTCTCCACAAAAGATTGAAATTTGTATTGATACATAATAATCTAGCCATGTCCAAGATTTATAGTAATTGAGATATTTGAATTTACAGGTACATTTGAATTGGCTGAACTTTTTGGATACATGGGGCAGGCAAACATATCTGAATCCTAATTCATACTGCTTCTTTAGGGTGCAAAAATGTCTGACTGGCAAGGAAAGGAAAGAGAAATGAATCTTGTAGAGAGGGCTCCATTTAAAAATCTTAATTTCTCATTTGATTTTGATAAAAATGTGTAAGGGCAAATGGTGACATTAATACCAAGTCCAGTGTGAGGATTTAAAAAGATAACTTTTAAGGCTGGGTATAGTGGCTCATCACTGTAATCCCAGCACTTTGGGAGGCCAAGGTGGGTGGATCACTTGAGGTCAGTAGTTCGAGGCTGGCCAACATGGTGAAACCCTGTCTCTACTAAAAATACAAAAATTAACTGGGTGTGGTGGCGGGCAGCTATAATCTCATCTACTTGGGAGGCTGAAGCAGGAGAATTGCTTGAACCCGGGAGGCAAAGGTTGCAGTGAACTGAGATTGTGCCACACTCCAGCCTGGGTGACATGACAGAAACTCCATCTCAAAAAAAAAAAAAAAAGAAAAGAAAAGAAAAAAAAGAAAAGAACTTTTATTTGCAAAAAGTGAATCCTTTTAAACTATCAGGCACACAGAGGCCTTATGATGAGACAGCAATCAAGTCCTACTGTCCCAGCCCCCACACCTTTTGAGGTATGTGCTATATATTCATCCCTTGAAACTGCTACTGCCACAAGTAGCTGTAAATCAACCTTATAATGCTGTACTGGGCCCTATAACCCAAACCCTATAGCTTAACAATATACAGATAACGTATATCAGTAGTATATGTTATTTAATGAAAATTCTTTGTGAACAACTCAGAAACTGCTTCTTTCTGTTTAAAAATCTGTTGGTTACTACTGTTAATAGAAATGTATATCCAGGGAAACTTGAATTTATGCTCCCGAGTTACAGTCCTCAAGCTTGGCCCAAATAAATGCTGTACTTTTATTTTTTAAAAATGCCTCATTGAAATTAATACACAGATCCTTTTACATAGAGTTTGTGACTCTGATGATTATGCAGAAGTGGGTAGCATCAACAGTGTGTCCAACAGCATTTAAAACACTTTTTTTGGTTTGCTAAAGGTTAGATTTCTGACTTTAGCAGTTTATATATTTTTTCAGACCAAAAAAGACACATTAAAAGTTATATACTTATCAAATTTATATATTGGATTTCAGGCAATATTATATCATTTCTAGTAATTATTCAGTTGGTGCTGATAGGATTATTTAATAAGTCAAATGGGAAATCTGGAACCGTGAATACTTTATATTCTGTTTGTGGAGTCCTGTATGTGAAGGCAAAGCTACATGTGCCTGAAGGCAAATTTAGTCTTTTATTTGTTATCTGAGAACTCTGAGTTTGTTGATATGCATGGAGTACTGCTTTAATACTTACATTTGGTAATTTTATTAATGAAAGGCAATATCCTGAGGGGCAATGATTCTTATATCCTCTTTTTAATATTAATTGATTTAATATATTGCCAACTCTAATGGTCCTTCCAATCCCATGAGTGACCTTTCTGAAGTAATCTGACATGTTTAATGCATTACAATGATAATAATGACAATTACTTGGTTTTCTCTTATGCATTTCTTCTGAGGAGCTCAAAGCACCATAGGCCTTTTTTATACAATTAATTTTTATAAAATATTTATAATGTGGTAAAACTCACATAGGAGAGGATATACATTCAAGAAAGATCAGTATTTCTATAACTCAGATCTAAGATATCATGGTCTAATAGTAAAACATATTGAAATATTTAAGTTGTATTTTCATGTCTGTCACTGGGTTCCATATATGCTCTTGGCTAAAATTTTGACCCATTGTTTACTTCTTTTTTCTTTATCTCTTGCAAACTGAGATTTCTGACTCAACTGACCAATTCCAGTAAACATTTTCATTAGTGAATAGACAACAGTCCAATAGAAAATTTCATTCAAACATGTTAATTCTATAGTAACATTAAGAATCATTCCTCACTATACTGAATTTTGAGATACTGTAAGTAAATAAGATGAATATATATATACAAAGTCACACATACACACAGATACATGTAGACATAGTTCAATAAAGCGTGGATAAAGATTGTTTTCTACAGTCAGTGATATAGGAGGGAGATAGAAATTATTATTATTTTTTGAGACAGAGTTTTGCTCTTGTTGCCCACACTGGAGTGCAGTGGCACGATCTTGGCTCACTGCAACCTCCGCCTCCGATGTTTAAGTGATTCTCCTGCCTCAGCCTCCTGAGTAGCTGGGATTACAGGTGCCCGCCACCAGGTCTGGCTAATCTTGTATTTTTAGCGAAGATGGAGTTTCTCCATGTTGGTGAGGCTGGTCTCAAACTCCCGACCTCAGGTGATCCGCCCACCTCGGCCTCCCAAAGTGCTGGGATTATAGGCATGTGCCACCATGCCTGGCTGATAGATAGACATTATTTAGGTAGATAGTGAGGATAAAAGAGTCCTCAGCAAAGCTTCCATTCTAACAAAAAAGGAGCACAAGAAATTATTTTTTTCTAGCAAACAGCAGCCTGAAAAATTGAGCTGTAGACATAGATAAACAAGCTGGAAGCTCGCACGGGCAAATGCTAGTAGATGTGCCAATAGAAAAGGGTGCCAGGCATATCCAACATGGAGGATCCATCTTCCCTTTTTTTGTTACCAGGTGTACAGTAAAGGAATAGGCAACATGGTACTGGCCAGGCATAGAACCCATCTGCATAATAAAAGATTAGGTGGGGGTGGCCAGAAATTTACACCCTATGCAAATGGCATGCCTAATCTTAACCAGTTTTTTTGTTCATTATGCAAAGGACACAACTGGTCTAACCAATTTTTTGTGCTCTATATAAATCAGACACTGCCTTCTCAAGCTCATCTGTAAAAACCTTCACCACAGAACTGGCAACCCATTTCTCTGGGACCCCTCTCTGCTGCAGAGAGCTCTTCTCTGTCTTTCACCTCTTAAACTTTCACTGCTAATCTCACTCTCCGATACAAAAATATACTCATTAGAAAAAGACACATAGACAAAGGTATGACCATTTAAGATGCAATGAGAAGGCAGCCCTCTGCAAGCCATGGAAGAAAGCAAACCTGCTAACACTTTGATCTTGAACTTGAATCCTCCAGAATGGTGAGAAGATAAATTTCTCAGCCACCCACTCTGTGATAATTCATATGGCAGTCTTCTCAAAGAAATAGTTACTAAGATGACAGTTTGTATAAGGAAATTCAGCTCAAAAATAATAGAAGACTCCCATAAGAACAACTGTCACCAAGTCGAAGGTGTAAGTAGTTAATGCTAAATGTCAACTTGACTGGGCCAATGGGGCCCAGATTAAATATTAGTTCTAGGTGTCTCTCTGAGGGTGTTTCTAGATGGGATTAGCATTAGAATTGGTTGACTCAGTAAAGTAGGTTGTCCTCCCCAATGTGGGTAGACTTCATCCAATTTGTTGAGAAGGAAAAGAATTCTCCCCTTTTCGCCTCCTGCCTGCCTTTTGAGCTGGGATATTAGTCTCCACTTCCTTGCTTTGATTGAAATTTACACCATGGGCTCCTTGGTTCTCAGGCCATTGGACCCAGCCTGGAATTACACCAGCAGCTTTCCTTGGTCTCCAGCTTGCAGACAAACAGATTGTGGGATTCTCAGCCTCCATAAGTGTGCGAGCTAATTTTGCATAGTAAGTCTCTTCATATATATGTGTGTATGTGTGAGAGTGTGTGTATCTATATCCTGGTATCTGATATACATCCTATTATACAGATGCACTTATGTATTATATACATATTACATATATGTATATACAATATATATACACGTACTCTCTCACACACACACACACAAACACACACTTACTTTATGTGTTCTATTTTTCTGGAGAACCCTGACTAATAAGGAAAGAAAGCTCTAAATCTAACAAAAGCAGAAAAACGTATAGTAAAAGAAGCATTATTAATATGAAAATATTTTTCCACAATTAAAGTGTTAATATATCCTGTGTTTTTTCTGTGTGCTATTACTAGTGTGTTTTGTACCTTCAGATGATTTCTTATTGCTCACTAACATCCTTTTCTTTCAGACTGAAGAACTCCCTTTAGCATTTCTTGTAAGACAGGTCTAGTGTTGATGAAATTCCTTAGCTTTTGTTTGAGAAGGTCTTGATTTCTTCTTCATGCTTAAAGAATATTTTCATTAAATACACTATTCTAGGGTAAAAGATTTTTTTCCTTCAGCTCTATAACTATGTCATGCCACTCTTTCCTGGCCTGTAAGATTTCCACTGAATAGTCTGCTGCCAGACATATTGGAGCTCCATTGTGTGTTACTTGTTTTTCTTTTCTTGCTGCTTTTAGGATCCTTTCTCCATATTTGACCTTCAGCAGTTTGATTATTAAATGTCTTGAGGTAGTCTTTTTGGGGTTAAATCTGCTTGGTGTTTTATAATCTTCTCATAATTGAATATTCATATTTTTCTCTAGGTTCAAGAAGTTTTCTGATATTATCCCATTGAATAAACTTTCTACCCCATCTCTTTCTCTACCTCCTGTTTAAGGCCAATAACTCTTAGCTTTGCCCTTTTTGAGGCTATTTTCTAGATCTTGTAGGCATGTTTTATTGTTTTTTATTCTCTTTTCCTTTTGTCTCCTCTGACTCTGTTTTTTCCAATAGGCTGTCTTCAAGCTCAGTGATTCTTTCTTCTGCTTGATGAAGTCTGCTATTAAGGACTCTGATGCATTCTTCAGTGTGCCAGTTGCATTTTTCAACTCCAGAATTTCTGCGTTATTCTTTTTAATTATTTCTATCTCTTTGTCAAATTTATCTGTTAGAATTCAGAATTCCTTCTCTGTGTTATCTTGATCTTCAAGTTTCCTCAATATAGCTATTTTGAATTATCTGTCTAAAAGGTCATGTATCTTTGTTTATCTAGGATTTGTCCCTGGTGCCTTATTTAGTTTACTTGGTGAGGTTATGTCTTCCTGGAGGGTGTTGATGTTTGTGGATGTTCATCTGTGTCTGGGCATTGAAGAGTTAGGCATTTATTGTGTAGTCTTCACAGTCTGAGCCTGTTTGTGTCTGCTTTTCCTGGGAAGGTTTTCCAGGTGTTCAAAGGGACTTGAGTCCCAAAACTAGTATCAATGTGGCTGAACTGGTACCTAAGGTATATGACACAGTTTTCTTTATTTTTCCACCGCTTTTCTCTAACAGAAGAAATCTTTCACTATAGCTGCTGCAGCTGTGCTGGTGTGCATATGAAGCCAGCACATCTCAGAGCCCAAGGCCCATGGTGTTCTCCTTGGGTATCACTGTTGGTTATTCAGGGCCCAGAGGCTCTTCAGTCAGCAGGTGATGAATCCTGCTAGGTCTTTGTTGTGACAGGGCAGCAGAGTTCAATGTGAAGTTCCCCAGTTGCTGTGCTCTCCCTCTCCCAGATGAACAGATTTCTCCACTTTGTGTGGCTCCTGCTCTGTGGTGAGGAAGGGATGGCATAAGCACTCCCTTAACCATCCTGACTGGTATTTCATTAGGTTGCATTCACCCTCCTTCTACCACCACCCGTCCACTATCTGTGTTCCCAGCCCAGAACTAGGACTTGTTTAGGAATTGCAGTCCTTGAAGCCTAGACTGCCCCTCAAGTTTACTTAGGACCCCAGAGTAATGCAGTCCTTGGTAGCAAGGCTTCCTGGAAATCAAGCTCCAACAATTGGAGTGGATGATTCCCCACTGGCTAGGGTCAGTCCAAATGCTCACTCGCTGGGTGGATGGACGTCAGCCGAATACAGCCTAGTTCTGCTTTCGGCCATGTCAAGGCAGCACTGAGTTCAGTGCAAAGCCTTACAATTGCTGTGCTCTCCCTCTCCTAAGTGCTCACATTCTCTGAGGTGTGCAGTCTCTGCCTGGGGATAGGGAAAGTGTGAAGTTGACGATCCAAGACTGTCTTTCCTGGCCTCAATATCTCTGTCAGTGATGTGAAGTTAAAACCAGGTACTGTAATTGCTTATGTTATTTTTGGTTGTCATAATGGTGTTTTTAGTTTGTAGTTAGTTGTTAAAATTTGGTGTTCCTACAGCGGGGACAAACAGTGTAGGCTTCTATTCTGTCATCTTGTTTTGCCTCCTGAATTTATCAGTTTTTACAATTGTTGGTGGAGTCTTTAGGTTTTTCTATATAAAAGAGTATGTCATCAATGAACTGTGACAATCTCACTTCTTCCTTTTGTATTTGAATGCCTTGTTTTTTCTTTTGCTTCACTGCTCTGGCCTGGAGTTTCAGTAAGTTAAACTTGAAGTAGTCAGTGATTATCCTTGTCATGTTTCCAGTGTCATAGGGATGGCCTTTGACTCTTCATTAAGATTTTAACTGTGTGCTTGTCATATATGGCCTTTATTGTGCTGAGGACCATTTCTTTTACGCCTACTTAGTTGAGAGTTTTTATCATGAAATGATGTTGAATTTTGTCATATGCCTTTTATACATATATTGAGATCATCATATGGTTTTTGTCATTCGTTCTGTTAATATGATATATCAAATGTATCAATTTATGTATATTGTACCAGTCTTGCATTTCAGAAATGAGTCCTCTTGATCATGGTGAATGATCCTTTTAATGTGCAGGCACATGATTTGGTAATATCTTGTTGAGGATTTTTGCATCTGTGTTTATCATTGATGTTGACTGTAATTTTCTTTGCATGAAGTGTCTTTGGCTTTGGGATCAGGGGGATGTGGTCTCATAAAATGAGTTTGCAAGTTTTTCTTATTAGTTTTTCTTTAATTTTTTGGAAGAGATTGAGAAGTATTGGTATTAGTTATTCAAATGTTTAGTAGAATTCAGCCATGAATCTATCTGGTCCTGGACTTTTCTTTCATATGAGATTTTTTTTTTTTTTTGAGTTGGAATCTCCCTCTTTTGCCCAGGCTAGAGTGCAGTGGCACTATCTCAGCTCACTTCAACCTCTGCCTCCTGGGTTCAAGCGATTCTCCTTCCTCAGACTCTTGAGTAGCTGGGACCACAGGTGCGTGCCACCATTCCCAGCTAATTTTTGTATTTTTAGTAGAGATGGAATTTCACCATATTGACCAGGGTGGTCTCAAACTCTTAACCTCGTGATCTGCCCATCTTGGACTCCCAAAGTGCTGGGATTACTGGCATAAGCCACCACACCCAGCCCATATGAGATTTTAATTACTGTTTCTGTCCCTTTAATCATTGTTGATCTGTTCAGATTTTCAATTTCAGTTTGATTCAGTCTTGGTATGTATTATGTTTCCGGGAATTGATTCATTTTTTCTAGGTTGTCCTATTTGTTGGCATGTAATTGTTAACAGCATTCTCTTAGGATCCTTTGCATTTCTGTGTTATGAGTTGTCTCATAACATTTGTAATGTCTCCTCTTTCATTTCTGACTTTGTCTTCTTTCTTCTTTGCTTAATCTAGCTAAGGGTTTGTCAGTTTTGCTTAGCTTTTCAAAAACGAACTCTTTTTTTTTTTTTAGATATTTTGTGTTGTTTTCCTAGTCTTTATTTATGCTTTGATATTTGTTATTTCCTTCCTTTTGCTAATTTTGAGCTTAGTTTTTTCTTTTTATACTTCTTTGAGGTATAATATTATGTTGTTTATTTGGGATCTTTCTTCTGTTTTGATGTAGGTATTCGTTGCTTTAAACTTCTCTGTTATAACTGATTTTACTCCATTCAATAAGTTTTGATATGTCATGTTTCAATTTTTGCTTGACTCAAGATATTTTAAATTTTATCTTTAGTTCTTTGACTCAACAGATTTTAAGAAGCATGTTATTTAGTTTTCACATATTTGTTAATTTTCTAGGATTCCTGCTATTATTGATTTTTAGCTTTGTACTATTGTAGTTGGAAAAGTGACTTAATATGATTTTGATCTCAAATTTATGAAGACTGGTTTCGGGCCTAGCATGTGATCTATCTTTGAGAGTGCTCCATAGTCACTTGAGAAAAATGTGTATTCTATTGCTGTTGGGTGGAATTTTCTGCATATTTCTGTTAGTTCCATTTGCTCTAAAGTGTAGTTTGAGTGCAATGTTTTCTTATTTCTGTCTGGATGGTCTGTCTATTGTTGGAAGTATTGTATTAAAATATCTTACTGTGTGGCAGTCTGTTTCTCTTTGTATCTGTTAATGTTTGCTTTATATGTTTAGGTGATTTGATGTTTAGTGCATATGTATTTACATTTATTATGTTTTTTGATACATTGTTCTGTTTATTGCTAGGTAATGGCCTTCTTTGTCTTCTAATCTCTCTTTTTTTTTAATGTGTACATTTACGTTTCCAAATAAAAACTTCTCCTTAGTACTCTTGACTGGATCCCATTAATTTTGGTGTGTTTTTATTTTCATTTGTCTCAAGGTATTTTTAAAATTTTCTTTTTACTTATTTGACTTACTGATTGTTTAAGAGTGTATTCTTTAATTTTGTTATGTATTTGCAGATTTTCCAGATTCCTTGTACTGTTGATTTCTGGTTTCATTTCATTGTCATCAGAAAAGATACTTGTGTGTTTTCAATCTTCTTGAATTTGTTGAGACCTGTTTTGTGTCCTTGCATGTAGTCTATCCTAGAAAATGTTGTGTGTGTACTATAAAAAATGTATATTTTGCTGTTACTGGGTGGATTATTCTGTACATCTGTCAGGTTCAATTGGTCTATAGTGTTATTCAGGTCCCTATTTCCTTATTGACTTTCCAGTTGTTCTTTTTATTTTTTAAAGTAGAGTACTGAAGTCTCCTGTTATTATTGTATTGCTGTGTATTTCTCCTTCAATTCTGTCCAATTTTTTTTTATATATTTAGGAGCTATGGCTTAGTACATAAACATTTATAATTGTTAGATCTTCTTGATGAATTGACCCTCTTATCATTATATTACATCCTTATTCATCTCTTATAATAGTTTTCAATTTAAAATCTATTTTTATCTGATATTATTATAGCTACTCCTACTCTCGGTATTTGGTCACTTCAGACAATTTGATTGTAATGTACCATTTTCATAGAATATCTTTTGTTATCTTTTCACTTTCAGCCTGTGTGTGTCCTTAGATCTAAAATGAGTCTCTTATGGAAAATATATAGTTAGATTCTGTTTCTTAACTTATCAATCTGTGGCTTTTGATTGGGGAGTTTAATCCATTTAGGTTTGAATTAATTACTGATAGAGAAGGAGTTACTGTTGCCATTTTTAGTTGTTTATTTTGTGTCTCATAGATTTTTGTCTTTTCCTTTGTCATTATCTTTCTTTGTGTTTCATTGATGTTTTTTGTAGCAATATGCTTTGATTCTCTTTTCATTTCCTTTCATGTATATTCAGAACATATTTTCTTTGTTGTAAACATTGCAATTACATAAAACATTTTCAAGTTGTAACAGTCTATTTTAAACTGATAGCTTCAGTTGCATACAAAAACTCTACAGCACCATACCATCACTTTATGTAACTGATGCCACAGATTACATTTTTATTTAATTTTTACACATTATCATAAATTTATATTTTCTTAAAAATGATTTTGTCATTTAAATTTCATGCACCCAAATTACTATCTGTAATCATCCAAGTTTTTACCTTTACTAAAAAACTTTATATTTTTGTATTGCTTTACGTTGTTGTTCATCGCTTTTTGTTTCAATTTGAAGGACTCTTTTTGACAGTTCTTCTAGAGCAGGCCTAGTGGTAATGACTCCCATGAGCCATTGATTATAATAAAAAAAAAGTCTTAATTTCCTCTTTATTTCTTATAGTCTGGCAACCCCTGCATTTGTATTGGGTTGTTTAATGTATTCGTATTTAACATTGTTAGTTATTATTATAGTTTTATTTACATCTATCTACCCTTTTATTTTTTGTTTTCTATGTATTTCATGTCTTTTGTTGTTGTTGTTCCTCTGTTCTTTGTTTACTGCTTTTTTAAAATTAAGTAATAGCTTTTCCAAAGATCTCTAGAGTACTCACAGAGGTATTCTGGTCTGTATATTGTTGTGAGCCCAGTGTTTCTGCCTGGGAAGGAGGGCTTGTAGTTTCCTAGTTGGTCAACTGGCTGGCATCACTTCCCACAGTCTCTTTTGACGTACATTATTCAGGTTCTGGGAATTGGACATGGGTATCTATGGATTGGGGCATTATTTAGCACAGCACACCATCTCATGGTTCTCCTTTCTTCCAAGTGGACTTCTCTCTTAGACTTCATGTTTGGCAAATGGTGAACAGTAACCCAAGTTATATCTTTCTTGTTTAAAATCAAGGGGAGAAAAGCATGTTATCTCTGTATAATATTAGCAAATATCTCCAGATTCTCTCCATGTTTGGTTCTCATGCCTAATGCTAAAAGTATTACTGTGCCCAGGGAAAGCGGGATGCTCCAGTTATCCATTCGTGACTCACATGCCCTTCTTGAGAGTCGGCTCTTTATAAAGTACATAGAAAGAAAGAAAGAAAATAGAGTTGAGGGCTCCTCTCAAGTAAAATAAAAATACTTTAAGCAGAGAATGGGAGTTGGTGCTTGATTTTCAAAAAATTGAGACTATAAGCAGAAATATTTGTGAATGAGTTTTGACACCTTTAACCTAGTGATACCAAAATTGATTTTGATATCTATAACCTTTCCAGTAATAGTTTTCCTTTATATTCAGCAGTTTAAGGGAGTGACCTTTGATCAAGTATGTATGGTTTATATTTTGGACTAACTAATATTTTTGTCTTGCTCACTATAGTGTTACTTTAAGTGACTTCTCCTTATTTAGGCCTGCGTCTATTAACGACCTATTGAGAATAGTCACTGTTTACAGTTTGAATTATAATATACTTCTTTAAGGATAAATGTAAAATTATATGTTGATTTTTTAAAAAACAAACTTGCCCAATTACAGAACGGAAAAGATAGAATGAAGAAAATATCACAAATATCTTCAAATAGTTAAAAAAATTGTTCCAGGAAACAGGTTGGTTAATTTAATGTAGAAGCATATATTATTTGGCTTGCTATAAAGAAAAGCTCCCTAATAATTAGAACTGTTCAATCCAGAAACTGAAATTGATTGCAGCAGTGTGAACTGGAATTTATTGCAGTGATTTCTTTCAATGGGAGATTTTAAGAAATAATAGAGAAGATATTCCAGGATTTTATGGAGGAAGAGTCTTTCACTGTATACTTTAGGCAATATGACTTCTAGGCTTTCCTCTAAAATTGTGTGATTATCAATACCAATTTTTAAACTAAGCTTCATATTTTAAATGAAACACAACATAGGGCTGATAGGTTTATACATTCAAATTTTATTTCTGTTTATATTATGAACAAAAACATAGCTTCTAAGTTCTAGAAGTTAAAACATTAAAACTTCAAAATACAGGGTGTTTTTACATTTCATAACAAACAGTATATACAAACTGAAAATAAATTGCTAAAACTAAAGTGTGGGATTATATGGATTAGCACTTTATGAAAATGTTAATGGTAATTCAGAATTAGTAAGGGAATAGAAGTACTGAGTCATTATGATATAATGTGGTGACTTCCATTGAATAAGTGATTTTACTGGATTTAGATGGCAATGTAAATATAACCAAAACTGCTGATTTTTTTTTCCTGCTTCCTCAGAATGTAAAATTTATTCTGGGAGAAATATTCCTAAAAAAATGTATAGTTTTATTTGTTTTTCTTTTGTCAGGATTTACAAATTTCTAATGTAGGGTTTTCATTATTGACTGTGAGTGTTATATTGACTCTTTAGTGGAAATAATACCTGTTGAATGCGTAGGTCTATGATAACAGCGTGAGAATTTCTGGTGATGCACTACATGTTATTAGAAAAATTAAAAGCATGGATAAGATACTAAATATTGAAATTAAAGGCATGTATTACCCTAGGCAAGGAAAAAAACAAATGAAAAATTAGCTTTTTATTTCTGACACAAAACTAGCATTGAATTTAGATCGTTTTGTGGTGGAGACTATATAATGAATACCTCAATGACAATGTTTGTAATGCTATTTTGTTTGATTGTGTTTCTATGTTGAATTAATACGCCTTTGAGAGCACTCTATTAGTATTTAAGATTCATTAGAAGTATATTTTGCAATTTTTGGGTTTTAAATTCTTTACAATTATTTAATGTGGTAAACTGAATTTATATAGAGAGATTTAGATCCAATCTAACACCTGTTAAATAAATGGTTCTATGATTTAAAAATTATTTTAGAGTATATCTACTTTTGGTTTCATATAATTAGTTTGATAAACACTGAACTGAATTAACTGTATAATTGAATTTTATTGTATTTATCTGAGCTCTGCTGTGCTGTATAAATCACATAGAAAGTTAATATATCAGATGTTTTCTGTTCCGTGATTCTTGTTTCTGTTTCTTGACAGTCAAAACTTGTAAAAAGTAATTGAAACAGTAGTAGCATTTTGCCAGAGATAATTCTGATTTGTAGCTATTAACTCTTACTTGAGAATTTTTAAAGCCAAATAATGTTTTCAAATATAAAACTTATTCCTGTGACAATATTTTTTTGTTAAATTATTTTCTTGTATATGTAAGTTTTACAATGATTAAATGCTTTCATTATTTAAGAGTATTGGCTGCTTTGGGGAAAATACTAGTACTGTATTTCTTAGTAAAGAATATTTCTCTCAGCTCAATAGTGAACAGTTTAAAAAGTGTTCTGTATCTTCATATATCTCTTATACCCATACTGCAAGCTAATTATGTTATTTTTCCCTAGGACAAGTGGTATCTGTTAGGAGAAGCAGCAAAGGAGAAAGGACTTACAGAGTACCTACATAAATTGGTTATGAGTAACACATAAACAAGGAACAACAAATTTTGGAAAGCCAAAAGAGGCCTCTGAGGAGGAAGGCCTCTTCATGCCTCATGTTCTAGTTCAGGGTGACCTCGGCTCTGTTACCATAAACATTGTGCTCAAAGATGTAAAACTCCTTTGTAGCACTATGACGTAGCCAGACTTGTAGGCTCCTTGTAAGGCCCGTGTTCCACTAGCTGCACATAGATAACAGGCTAAAGATAACTACATGTTCTTGTTTTGCGAAACTCCCAAACCACCACTGTTATCTATCTTTAGAATGACATACCAGTTCCAGCTCACTGATTCATCCCACCATCATGTCACCCCTCCCCACCATCACTCCACCCGTACCCTATAGATCAAAGTGATTATAACCAATAAATAGTGTGAGAAATCAGAGCTCGAGGCCTTCCCTGTCTCCTCCAGTAATAAGTGATGGCCCCATGGTCCCACTTTCTCTCTTAATCTGTCTTTTTCTCATTCCTTTGTTACCACCGAAGTTGGGGTACCTATAAGTGTGATGTGGGGCTGGTTCCCTACAGTATCTTCCTTAATTTTCTACTATCTTCTAAGTTTATGAAAAATTAGATTCTATTTTAATTTGTTGGTATGTCTCTTTCAAAAGTTTCATATTGATTAAGTATCTATAATTGGCTTTTGCTATGTTTAAGCTATGAGAGCAGAGATAATTTGATGTGCATACCTTTACTTTGTGTTTAGATTCTTTATATTCAAATTGTATCAGTTTAAAGAAGCATATTTTAAGTTTGGTGATGTTAATTTGAATCTTGGTTTTAGGCATTCAGACTGGTTTTCCTCCTTACTTTATCTTCTGAATGCTCTGTTGCTTACTGTAGTCAATTTTCTTGATATTTTTTTGTTTTATATTTTCTTGCAACAGATAGCTTGACTTCTTTCTATTGTCATTTTAATTGCTAGAGTTGAAAAGAGGATGTGGCATTTTATTGTAAATACTTTGAGTCTGTTGTTGATTAGATTTGGCTACTGAACTCTCTGGTACAGATTTTTTTGTGTGAAATTGGTTAATTACAAATATCTGTCTATGCTTCTAAACTCAAATGCCATTTTTTAAAGTTTTTAATTTTCTTGAATTTCTAAAAATATCATGAGACTAATGGATTTAATATAGGTAGCGTCAATGTCTTTCTTGTCTATGAATATAACCCTTTGGATGAGGAAAATTTACTTTTATCAGAAACTTATCTCAGACAATAATTTGTAAACTCGACCATGCTAAATTTATATTTTGCCCTAGAGTTGGTATTTTTATGAGAAATGAGGTGCTCTCTGTTTTGTGTTTTGTTTACTCTCGTGATTTCTCAATATTCCATGTAATTTTTTGTCTAAAGTGTGGCATCAAAGTAAAAGTTACACCATACAAAGTGCAACAGGCAAAAAAGGCTTTATTTAAGACCATTGCAACAGGGGAGAGAAGCCAGAACTAAGTTTGAACTCAACATCACTAAAGCAGAGAGGATAGGGTTTTATAAGGGCTGGGGTGAGCTAGTGCAAAAGTCCTAAAGGACATTAGGGGAAAGCCATAAGCCATCTGTATTAGGATTCTCTAGAGGGACAGGACTAATAATATAGATGTCTGTATGAAGGGGAGTTATTAGGAAGTACTGACTCACATGATCACAAGGTGAAATCCCGCAATAGGCCATCTACAAACTGAGGGGTAAGGAAGCCAGTCCCAGTCCTAAAAGCTCAAAAGTCAGGAAGCCAACAGTGCAGCCTTCAGTCAGTGGCTGAAGGCCTGAGAGCCCCTGGCAAACCACTGATATAAGTTCAACAGTCCAAAAGCTGAGGAACTTGGAGTCTGATATTCAAGGGCAGGAAAAATCCAGCATGGAAGAAAGATGAAGGCTGGAAGACTCAGCCGGTCTAGTCCTTCCAAGTTTGCTGGCTTTTTGCTAGCTGCACTGGCAGCTGATTAGATTGTGCCCACTCAGTTTGAGGGTAAGTCTACCTCTCCCAGTCCACTGACTCAAATGTTAATCTCCTTTGGCAAGACCCACACAGATAGACCCAAGAACAATACTTTGCATCCTTCATTCCAATCAAGTTGGCACTCAGTGTTAATCATCAAAACCATATGTGTTTTCTCATTGGCTTTATGCCAAGGTAAAATGAAACTCTTATATCTTTATGACAGAATGTAGCTTTATGACATAGCAAGACACCCACTGAAGTTAGACTCCTACCCTTTCACAGAAAATAGGAGATTGAGGTGCTATCTGCTTTGATGATGACATGTCAAAGACATGACTCTCAGGTCTTTGAAAAAGACATTTCTGGGTTGTAGAACTGTCAGGAAGCTTTTAAAAAGATCTGTATCTCAAAGGGTCAGAGAAATATTTATAATTTAAAATTTTCTAAAAGAAACACTCTGAAAAAGGGAAGTAAGAACCTAAGGTCAAGAATAAGCCTGTCTAATGTTTAGTTAATCTGAGGCAAATATTAGGGCCATATTGATCAGTGGCATTATTAATTAAATATATAGTACATCTTCAGATTTTTATAGGTTTAAAAACTTTCATAGAAATAATTTCTTTATTTACTCAGGAAATCAGCCATTCTCCTGAACCTTAAGATTGTATGCACACACATCAATTATTATTTGAAGGATAATTTGTTTAAACATCAGTTAATTCTAAAAGTACCATATACATTGATAATGGTAGAAATGTAAGATAACATCCTGCAGAATTTCTTTGAAAAACAAATTACAGCTATAAGCACAAACCATAAAGCTGCTACTGCTGTTTCTTGTGAGCACTGTATACGCGGACACATTAGCTTTTTAATTTACAGAGTACTTTCATTCTCTCTCTATTCTTTCAACAAAACTGCAAGCTAAATTGTGTACTAAGTGTGTAACCTTGGACAAGTCTTCTAACATCTTTGGGATTTGATTTTAGAATTAGATTTTCTGTTTAAACATAATATTTAATAATACAGTTATCTTTCAGGGCAGCTTTATTGCTTAAATAAGAATTTCTTTATTGAGGAAATATTTATTAAGCACTAAGGTTGTGAGAGCCAATGCACTAGACTGGAAAAGAAGAAATAGTACCATTTAGGTGGATTGCAAGCTAATGTTTGTCAAAATAAATCTGTAGCCTCTATTGGGTACTAATAAGGGCAACACATAAATGCACTAGAATGGAAGTTGAAGAGAGACGGAGCCTGACCATCTTGTTCACATGTGAATTCTCAATATGATTATTCTTTCTCAGCATAAATAATCTGTTTATTTGAAATGTTGTGCACAATTTTGTGCAGTGCAATGGAGGACAATGAAGGACAAAGGAGGATTTAATTATATTCTAACTGAAACTTTGACTAGATACTATACTTACCAGAGCCTTGACTAGATGCACATTCGGTGACCGTGCTCCATAACCCTACTACCCAGATTTACTACATTTGTAATTTGCTTATGTTTTTGTCTCTTATCAAATTATGAACAATTTGAAGACACCACATATTTTACCTACTCATCTAGAGGTAAAACAGTAGATGTTTTCCTCATTGGTTAGTGTTTGAATATCTTCAAGGGCTTTAAATACAGTTGTCTGTTGTTGAATCATAGGAATACATTTTGAGACATGCATCTTGAGGGATTTCGTCACTGTGCAAACATTGGAGAGAATATTTACATAAACCTAGGTGGTATTACCTGCTACACACCTAGGCTATGTGGTATTTCCTATTATTCCTAGGCTACAAACCTGTACAGCATGTCACTGTATTGAATGCTTTAGACAATTATAACCTGATGATAAGTATTTGCCTATGTAAACACAACTAAGCAGAAAAGATAATGCACTGTGCTGTAGCATTACAATGGCTACGATGTCACTAGGCAACAGAAAATTTTCAGCTTGATTATAATCTTACAAAATCACCATCCTGTAAATCTTCTCAGTCGATGACCAAAATGTCATTGACCATAATGTCATTGTGGCCATTGATAGTATTTTTCAGGTATATCAACTACTTTGAAAGCATCATTTACAAATAAACAAAGATTAGTCATTAGATTATTAACAAAAGTATCTTTTAAAAAAATTGTAACTTTTAGTGCCTTTTACAGTGTCCAAAATTACAGCAGTCACTAAACTACTATACTTTGTTAGCTACTAATTTTTATTAAGGAAATCAATACAGTTAATATTAATTACATTTTTTTGTAGTAAGGTAGCTACAAGGAAGCATTGAGTTGGTCTGATTTCAGATATTAGCTTGCAGAAAAGTAGCGAAACTCCATTTTAATAACAAGTCATAATTTAAACTTACATTTTCAAATGGCCTTAGGGTTGGTCTGAGTAGTGATGAAAACTTATATTTTCAGTAGGATTTTTTAATGTAGCCTACATGGAGTTTATTGAATGATGACTTTTTGCTATCTAGACTTACGAAACTTAATTGCATAAATACAGACTTAATAATTAGAGTAGGAAAGGGTATTGTTCTTTCTCTTTTCTACTGCTGAGTACTAAAGACAGGATACTTGAAGTTCAAAAATCCTCCTGCTGTAGCGGGAATCAGTAAGGATAAACGGTTTCTACTCAGCCTGATCTTCATGGCCTGGGCAGTTTTGGGGCTCCATAAATGTGAGTAAATGAGAGAGGCAGGAATAAGGCAATAGAGAAAAATTGAAATCATTGAAGACTCTGAGGGTTTCAGCAGAAGACCTGCCAACCACACCAGTTATATCAGTTTTTGCTGTTGAAAGGGTATTTTGTATTCTGTTGTTTGCTTCTAGAAGTCAGAGGTGGATAACAGTTTTAAACAAATTATCCTTTATTTAAGTCCTATACACCAGAGAGAACAGTCCCAGAAAAAGTTCTTCAAGTTTTTTTCTTTGGAATACCTGTTCTGCTTCCATATTGTCTAATAACATATCATTAAACATTTCTTCAACACAAATTTCTTTAACCTTCATCATATTAGGTCAATAAAGGACCTTACAATATATTTCCTTGACTTTTCCAAGCCATGGTATATGTAAGTAGTTAGGTTTACATTACCACTAACCAGTTCATTCTTAGTCAAAGCTTTTTGAATCAAAGTAATAGGAAGATAACTGCAGAAGATGTTAATTGAAGAAATAATAAGGCTAATCTGGGTGGTAAATGTTGTTAAGGGTTGTCTTATCTTCAAACTGTGTGTTAATAACAAACACATGGTTATTTAGTTGAAAACGGTTTTTATTCTGCTTTAAAATCTAAAGTTCAAATCAAGATTTTAAGGTATACAGGGCATATGATAATATCAATACCATTTTATTTTTCTGCAATGTTACTGGTAGAATAGCAATAGGACTGGCTCGTGTCTTCCCTAAAAAGAACATTGTTTAGTTATAAGGAAAGTAAAACAGAACTATGTCAAACTTACACATTATTAAAGCAGCTATTTGCTTTCAGAATGTGTGTTATATTTATGTGTGTGTGTGTGTGTGTGTGAGAGAGAGAGAGAGAGAGAGAGAAAATTTGAGGAAAAATTTTTAGAAAGCAGGCTAGTAGAACTGGGCTTGTTTATTTAAATGTTTATTACCTTTCTCTTCTGCTGGATTATATATGAATCAGGCTCATGTCTATTTGAGTCACCCACTCAATATCTAGTAATTCTCATAGTGCAGAGCATATAATATGTGCTCAAAAAATATTTGCTGAATTTAAGAATTATTTTGCTTAGTTTTTACTCTTTCAGATTTGGGAACTTGGACTCAGAGCCTCTCTTCTCATTGAGACCAAGGTTTGGAAAACGTGTCTTCTCCCTTGATAGAATTGCCATTTGAAACCCAGGATACCTACTTAAATTTGAATTTCAGATAAACAATAAATAATCTTTTACAAGTATTTCTCAAATATGGCAAATGCGTTCCATGCAGTATTCGAGCTATATTTATAAACAATTATTTGTAGTTTATCAAAATTCAAATTTCATTAGGAATCTTATATTTTTATTTGTTAAATCTGTCAACCATCCCTCCTGGGTAAGGAAGAAAGAATATTGGCTGACCCTTTCCATGAAGCTCCCTTGTCAATGTAGAGTTACAAGTTATCATAACTACTTGTGCCCTACTTAAGATGGAGTGAATGGGACAGGGCCAACAGAACAAGAATAATTCGAGAATATTTAGAGATAGTCTAAGTGTTAAGGCCACAGACTATCAGTTGTGAAAAGAGACATTTTTTAAGTGTTTGATGTGGACAGAGACAGGGTCAGAGTCAAAGACAGTTAAGAAAAATTTGAGTTAGTAATAGATTGAAGCCATTGGGCTTCTGTAGCTCTTTTGTCTAACAGATATACCAAATCTGGCTTAAACAGAGATGGGACAGCAGGGGTTCTAGCAAAATCATTTCATTCTTTATGATCTAAAAAAAAAGCTTCCAGTAAAAGAATTTGATGAACTAATTTTTATGCTTTACGTTTTCCTGGTTTTGATTCCTACAAAAGAAAAGGATCTATAATAGTGGTATTTTAGGTAATAGTGACATTTTTAAGGTCATGTGCCTTTCAAATTACTTATAATTTATTATTCATTCATTCTTTCCCTAACAAATTAATCATATTTATTATATGCTAGACATATTCTGCACTTCAAAAATACAGCATTTGAGTTTACAATTTAGTCATAAAACAGTAAACAAAATTATATCAGATTGTGATAAATGTGTTGAAGAAATAAACAGAATGATATAAAGGTTAATAACTGGGTTTGGAGGTTGGGGAAGACAACTTTAGGTAAGATGCTCTTGGAAAGCCTCTCTGAGGCAGTGCTATTTGCAGTGAGTCTTGAAGAATAAGCAGGTAGCCATGCAAATACCCTTAGGAAAATCATGTTATGCAGAGGAACGTGTTCAAAAGCTCTTTCCTTGGAAAGAGGTCACTGCCATTATTTTCATGAAAAGAAATGAGGCATGAGTGGTTAGAGAGTGGAAGATGAAATTGGCAAGGCAGGCAAGGACCTGATCATGGTTGGGCCTTAAAAACCTTGGCGAGGAGTTTGATTACTTTTTCAAACTGCTTTGGGGAAGATTTGAGAGGGTTAAGTAGAGAAATAATATGCTTTAATTTGCTTTTTAAAAATGCTTGCTGATGGGTGGAAAATAAATTGGGGGTAGGAAGAATAACAGTAGAAGTAGAAAGACTGCTAAACTTAGGAGGCCATTGTAGAAAATGATCTCACCAAAGGTAGTGTGACTTGGACTAGAGGGTTAGCAATGAAGATAAAGTGGCTAGAATTGGTTACTTTGTAAGTAGAACTGATAATTTGCTAATGGATTTTTAGAGATAAAATTGGAAAAAATATTAGGATTATAGAGATTTGGGAAAAGGAGGGGTGAAGGTTATGTCCTGTAGTTTTTGGCTTGAACAGTTTGGTAGATAGGGATATCATTTGCTGATATAGAAAAGACTAGTTGGAAAATCAAGTTGAAGGAATAAAGAGATCCCTTTGAATATGTTAAGTGCGAGGTGCCTTTAGTCATGCAAGAAGCAATGTCATGTAGGCCATTGCCTATATGAGTGAGGATCTCAGAAAACTTAGGGCCGGAGATACAAATTCGAATATTACCTATATGTAAATAATATCTTAAGCCTTGGAAATGAATGAGATTATTTAAAGACTATTGGTAAAGAAGAGAGGAGGACTGAATTCTGAAAGAGAAATTTGAATAAAAAATGGAATGATTGTGTAAAAATCATAAGAATTTGGGTAAGAACGAAAACAGAGAAGCATTCACTCGATTTGTAACATGGAAACTATTAAAGATTGATGAAGAGTGTCTTTGTAATGGCAGGGTAGGAAGTCAGATTGGAATGGATGGAAGAATAAATAGGAGGTAACAGTGTGATTAATGAACTGGTAATACATTTTCTTTGAGATGTTTTGATGTAACAAGGACGAAAAATGTAAGGCAATAGCTGGAATGATATGTAGGGTCAACTGAGAATTTTAAAAAGTTGGAGACAAAAGAACTTCATCTAATATGGAGGAAGAAATTGATAATATAAAAAGGCAAGGAAGATTCATGTAGAAGCAAAGGCCCTTGAGAAGATGGGAGGAGTATGTCCCAGAGCACAAGATTCTTCCAGTTTGTTCATTCAGAAAACTTTTCTTTTTTAGCATCTACAATTAGACAGGTACTGGAATAGACACCTAAAGCACAAAGAAAATCTGTTACTCAGATATGATTGCAATCTAGGAGAAAAGATACACAATTAAAAAAAAAACATGTGAAGAAACAAGTTATGTAATTTATATGAAGCCCTAAGAAAAACTAATGATAACTTTATAAGGGACAGTGGAACCAACCATTTTGGCTTTCTGTGAATCTTTGAAATATGGCTATTTGCAACCTTACTTTTCCTGGTATTTTATTAGAAGTAATTAACTGATGTTTCGCTTGGCCCTAGGACACTGAAAATATTAGATATTAAAATATTAATTAAAAATATGCTAATGAAAACAAAACTGAACACCATTCAGGGAAGATTTCTGAGGAAAGATAACAAGCATCCTAGATGGGACTGTTTTTGCAGTTTGTTTGTTGTGCCGAAACACCTTTCAACTAGAAAACTGCAAGATTCCTCCTACAGAATGCCTTTGAAATGACAGTTCATTTCTTTTCTTGTGCTTCCATATTATAAATGTCTATTTATTCCAGATTATTTTAGTAATTTCTCATTTCTTTGACCACAGGGAACAGCTATTTATTATGATTATCCCAAAGGAAAAAGTGTGGGCAGAGGGGGCACCTAAGTTCATTTTTCAGTGGTCAATGTCATTAGCATTAACCTTTTTAGACTGTCTGTCTCTGGTATTTGAAAAAGCTGGAAGAAAGGTTTATCCAGGCAGAATTACAGTTTTGCTCTTTTGCCCTTATCACCCTTGACTCTTACCTATATTAATGGTGGAGATATGGCCTGATCATCTTTTAGATGGACATCTCTCAGCCCGAAATAGGCATTGCTCCTCTCACTGTCCCCTGAGTTTAAAGATCAGGCAGTCATTGGCCGACTTGATAGAATATATCATTTTTTAATTGCTCCCGTTATAGCCTCCAAGAAAAGACCACTCATTAGCCTATTTTGAATGAGTTACCTTCACTTCCTAATTTCCCAAAATACTGTTCCAGTGACACTTCTTCAGGGCTCTTCAGGAGATACTTTATGGCCTATCAGTTTTGTGGATTTGTACTCCATTATAAACAGTATTAACTCAACACTGTGGTCAGCTGCTGGTCAACACATTAGAATACTTGGCCAAGAACAGGCTCCAGAGCCTTGTAGTCAAGGCCCCAGCTGCTTCTCTAGAGATGTGTTCAAGCCAGAGTCTCCAATGATTCCTTTGTCTTTACTGTGGTACACGGTGACTCTGGAAAATATGGAAAAATAATATGCTATTAACCACTTTGAGGGAATGTATTACTGTGGCTTGGGCTCTGATAAAGCCACAATTATTAGCTGGGAGATGAGGAAGATATGGTTTTATTGTCCTGCTTCCCATGGATGCCCTGATAATCAGCACACAGTAGGTAACTTGAACTGGAGGGAATTGATTGTGTGTTGAATGTAACCTGTGAAATAGAAGATGCATTATGAATAACTTACCTGACCAGATGCATTGAATAATTTGTTCCATTTCCACCAGACTTCAAAAATTCTGTGCACCAGTTTTGATGTGATAGTACCAAAAGAAAACTTACGGTGCATAGTTGTCTTATTTTTTTCTCCATCCATCTTACAATTGTCAAACAATCATCAATGCTTTCTTTAGGGCAATATCCAGCACTACAGACAGCTTAGGTCTTATAAGACAGAAAGCTTCAAACTTCCTGCAGTAACAGAGCATCTTTTCAGATAACATTGAGATTTTCACATAATATAGTAGATAAATTTATTTCCATTATTGCTTTCCAGATTGTTTTCCCTCTCTCTTTTCCTAATATCTATGTCTCTTTTTCACATCTTTTGCCATTTAAAATTAATCTAATTTTGATGTGTAAGTACCCACAATTTTTTTCGAATGACTTTATTATTCTTTCCTAATATTTGTACATTTGAATAATCTCATTATCACTTTTAGATCTTTAATGAATATGTGAAAAAAGACCCAATTTTAACCTCTGTAGACATCTTCCTAGTGTTCTACTATTTCTTTGATTATAACCTTATATTCCTATTAATGAAATTTTCAGTGGATATAAAAGTGCTCATTTCCAAACTAATTTGTATTAATTTTTCAAAGTATACGGCATGATATCACAACCTTAAAATTTCACAGCAGTTCCAAAAGTCTTAAACATCACCGTTAGTGATTATATAAATAACCTTTAATTTTGAATATCTGTTCTAGTTAAGCTGCTTTCTTAACTCTGAGAATCAACTGTTCATAAAGCAAATGTCAAGCTGAAATTAATATGTTTAGAAATAAGCAGCATGGTGGTGAAGTTCAGTCATCAATAGCTAAATGCCACCCCAAAAGAATTCCTGCACCACGCATATTTAAAGACCACCAAAAAGAAAAAACCACTGAGTTCCAATATTGTCAGGTTGTTTACCTTTCCTAGTTTAGGGGTATGAAGCTGTCTCATTGGGCCAGAGCATTTCTTTATTTTTTCTAAATTAAAAGCACATATATGTACAAGTCATTCAATCTAAAACATATGCCATTTTTATACTTGGTAAGTTAAAAATGTATACTTCTTAGCTCAGTGTTTAATGTAGGGATCCAGTAAGGTCAGGGAGGTCTATCACTTCCACTAGTAACACTATACTCTTTTGTATGAAGTGCCAGGAATAATACAGAAATAATAAGATTTTACCAATTTTAAGTCTTTGTTTTTTTACTCTGTGGGCAGATATTTGTTCTATTTTACTGTTACTACAGACGTCGGCTGCATTTGAGCCAAAAGAATGTTGGTAAAAATGCTATCTTGATAGTTTAAACAGTGATTTAAAAAATGATTAAAAATCATACATATTTTAGTTCCCCTTCCCATCTCTTTAATCTGTTCCTCAGTAATTTGATTTCATGTTCATATGTTCTAGAAACATGCTTTTCTTCAGGAGAGAAGTTAGCTGTGCATTCTGTCATAACGAAGAAGATAAAATGTTAGCCTCAAAATCTAGGTGTGGCCTGAATGAAAGAGTAATTCTGCTCTCTAATCCTGGAAGACAGGAAGCTTGTAGATCAACTACTTTAAAATCAAAGTTTTCATCAGTGAGGGTTCTCTAATTTTAACTGGTTGATAAATAATAATCTAATATAGCTATATAGAAATATGTTTTGAAATAAATGTATATGCACTGTTTAAAAGGAGCCATTTTACTTGAAGCTATGGGCGTTTTACTAAAAACAAAACAAATATTGGTTAAGAAGTATACTCAATTTTACTAAATATCCAAATCTCCCTCTGGGTTAAAATGAGATTGACCTTGCTATAAGAGCAGAATTTTGGATATATATCTCTTTGTCTGTCTGTGTGTCTCCCTGTCATTTATCTATTTATTTATGTGCTACCTCTTTGGTCAAGAACCACCGCAATTAGTTTTTAAGTAAATGTTGGATACAGGTAGTTGCTTGGTTTATCTCTTCTGTTCCAGCAAACATCTTTGTTAAACTCATTACTTGTCTTTAGAGGATATAACTTCTAGCCTCACATTTGGTAATTGATAAATCTAAAATCTACATCAAAATCAACATTTAGAGTAGACACACTATAAGTACTTGTCAGAATGTAATCTTAACTATTGTTCAGTACCTTTCTAAAAGTCACTTGAGAGAAACGATAGAAGATTGCTTAAGTGCTGTAAAGTCTACTAAATCAGTAATTATCAAGAGGGAAATATATATTCCCTGTATTCTTCAGAGTCAGTGTAGATTTTCTGTAACAACAAAGGACCCCAATTCTCAGAGCTTAGAGTTTCAAATTTGTCATGTATGCAAGAATTACAAGCCTGTCATGGGTCATCTATGACTTTGCTTCCAGATCTTTTTCACTCTATTACCTGGTGAAACAGAGCAACCTCTATTTTGAGCATTTCAGTTATCATGGTATAGATAAGAGAGAGATGGAAAACAACAAAATGGCTGTTAAAGCTCATGTCCACAAATACCACATATCATTTCTGTTTACCTTTTATTGGCCAATGCAAGTCACCTGGGCATTTTTCAATTCTGTACTGTGGGAATATGTAATCCTCCCCCAGAGAGGGTTAGTACAGGAAGAAAAATCAGAATATTTTCTAAAGAGCAACATAATTTCCTACATGACCCTGTGGGAGCATATCTCTTGAGAAGAAGATGATGTATTTTTCAATAGTTAAGTCATCCACTTGAGTCTGTTATACTCCACAAGGTGAACATGCCCCCATGCCAGTATGTGGAGAATCTGGATATTACTGATCTACTGCTCTGGATAGTTATGTAATTCCTATCTGTTGGTTTTGAGGAGGAAAAACAAGGAGTATTTTACTATGCTAGGTATATTAGTTGTAATCACTTGGTGAATTAGTCCAAAATAAGAACTTACACTTAAAATATCTGCCTGAACATGGCATATGTCATATATACTCGTATTCCAATGGTCAGAGCGAGAGATGTAACCAAGCTCGGTTAAATGGGGCAGGAATATATAGTAGTTTTACGGTGAAGGAGGAAGTGAGTAATTGTCAAAAATAAATCTATTACACTATCTTTAGCTCAGTATTTCTCTTGTCAAGTCTTGATTACTTAGAAAGGGTAAGCATGGTACTTCTAGTTTCTCACAAATACGTATTCAACAAATATTTGCTAATGTATGCTAGAAGGCTTACTACAAATATGTAAGCTGCATAATTCATTCAATCCACAGAAATACACACATCTTGTGTATAGACACTGTATAATTTTAGGGGTATTGATTTTCATTGTGTGTCTCTTTAGATATTCCTTCCTTCATTTGGGAAGAAATCATATTTACCATAGTTTGAGTTGAACAACTTACAGTTTTGTTGGGAGCAGTTTCTTTTTGGTAACTTTTCATACACAAAGAGAAAAAGAGTATAGATTTTGGAGTCAGACAAATCTGATGTGACATTCTAGCTCTACTGCATTTTTGCTAGTGATAGGTCTCTTCAAGCTTCCCTTTTGTCACCTAGGAATTGGGTGAAATACTTAAAATCATTGAGTTGTTGTTAAGATAGAAAGAGCTTAGTTGTGGGATACCTGGCATATTGTTGTAGCAAGCACTTAACATGTGCTAGTTTCTCTTCCCCTGTAAAGTTACACAGCTGGTAGAGTAGACAGAATTGGCTGTCTTTGTGGGGAACATGCCGAGACACTGACATAATTGTACTAGTACCACCCACTGTGATAAAAAGCTTGCAAAACTTTGAAAGTGTCAAATTTCCTTCTTCCTATTCACAGAAATTGATTTAGAGAAAATGTACATCTCTTCTAAAATTGTCTTTCTGACATCCTAGAGGAAGAAGTAATTTAGTAGAAAACTATGAGTTTTTCTACAACATTGAGGAACGCAGCAGATAATGTAGATGGAGAGTCTTTTGCACTGTGGCCCTCTAAGAAAAATGATAGTAGATAATCACTAAGGTAGTTTCCAACTCTATGATTTCATGTAAAGAATATATATGTATGTGTGTATGCAGATATATAAATACTGTGTATATTTAGATTTATATGTATTTATACAGTTTTAAATTAGTAAATATAAATATAAAGCAATAAATATAAAGCCAGATTAAACCAAGTAGAAGCCATTGTTACTGCTTCACCCTTTGCTATGATGGAGGCTGTTTCAACTCATCCCTTGATTGCCAACTTAGGCAGTACTGATCGTCCAGAATTGTCAATCTTCAATCTCTAAGGCTGCCATTTATTCTTTCATTAAATGATTATTTACTGATATTCAAACTATTCTGAGAGCTGAGGTACATCCTTGAGGAAGAGGCAGGCCCTGCTACAATTCTGAATTCTGTTCCTCTGTTTCAAAATGTCAAGCCCTATGAACGTTGGGCTTGACAAAAATCAAGTTCTAATGTCAAGCCCAATAGAACGTTAAAAAAGTCCCAATTTCTGCCTCTTTACCAAATTATAGAATTATAACACACCCACCTCTTAGGCTATCTACTAGCTCTTAAGGATCTTAGAATTTTAGTGTCTCCCAGAGAGACTCTAAAATGAAATAATGTTCTTTGAGATAGTTTGGAGAACAGAGGTAGAAAATGAATCACGTTTTTATTTCTCTGCTTTGCTGAAACAGGAAATAGGGACCTTTCTTGAAGAGGTGATATCGTTGTTTCAACTACTGAGTCAAGTATAATATTCAGGGTAGCAGTTTTGTGTGGGAAAACACTGAAGAGTTTGCTCTGTACAGCTATGTATGTTCTCTAAGCTTAGTGATCAAGACAGTAGATATGGTAGGGAGGAATATAGAAAAGCAGGCATAATTGGCACTGACAGTTTTTGCTTGGGTGAATCCCTTGGTGTAATAAGGATTTCCTGCAAAGGTATGAAAATGAGAGAACAGAATTTTGCTTATACATTTCCAGCAAGCAGACTTGAGAAATCCTGTGGCTTCACAGTGGTTTATGGGAAGAGCACAATTTATTTAGACAAGGGGAGAAGGGAGGAGTGGAAAAGAGAAAGAAATCAGTCAGGGTCAGTGTAGATCTATGTTCTGAAAAGATGGGGCCATTTTTGTTCCAGATTTTAGTAGATCTACTAGTTACTGAGATTGTCCCATGAGTCTCCTCTTGAGATGTCAGAACACTCAGACAAAAACTGACCAGGAAAGGGAGGAGAGAAAATGTGGCCTCTTACTGCTACAAAGTGGAAAGATGGAACTGCTGCATATAGCTCAGTCTCTCGAGTCAAAGGCAAGGTGTGAGTCCTTCCTTCACAAATTAAAGCCTAGAGCAGCAGCAGCTGAAACCACTTATTCAGACCATCCGCTTTCAACACAGAACTTGCTTTTGACTTTGTAAAAAGTCCAGTGGCAAGATAAGCAGAACTGGGAAGGCTGAAGGAGAACTGTGCCTTCTGTGACATGTTTAAATGTAAAGGATCTCTGGAGGAAATAAAGTTTGTAAAATTCTTAAAGCTTAAAAATTTTGGTATGTAGGATTCGGCTTTGAACTTTTGATGTAAGTCCTTTTTTACCTTCTTTCCTATTGCTTTTCATTAGGAATTCTTCTCCCATTCTCATATTTTTATTCTCTTCTTGCTGAGCTCTTCAGCTCTGGGTAAACCACTGCTAGCCCTTAAGGCTCCTAGAACCTTAGAATTTTAGTTTCTCCCCGAGGGAGTCCAAAATGAAATCATTTTCTTTGAGAGAGTTTGGAGAACACGGGCAGTAAAGGAATGACGCTTGTATTTCTCTGCCTTGCTCTGAAGGAATCCTCCAAACTTTATACATTTTAGGGATAGAACATGTTGGTAACAGTTGTCATTCAGAAAGCAGAGCTCTGCTTTAGATCCTATAGAGAACGTGTAACAGACGAAGTACTCAGGCATTGCAGCACAGAAAAAAAGCAGTATACAATGATGGGATTGTGGAGCATTGCACTTTATAGAGCTCATTGTGCATCATGTACCTGAGATATCCCTGTCACCACAATGGGCGGGGTTGTGTGGGGTGGAGAAGGGTTGGAGATGGGCATCCTGTTGCTGGCTAGAACTTGAACACATGATGCACAGACCTGACCATCCATACTCTTCTCTGCCATGCCTTTAAAACCTAATTCTAAATTCCGCTTTCCAGGAAACCTTCCATTTTTAATGCTACTTTATTCTGAAAAAAAATTAATCTCGCATTTCTTTCATGTGGTTGTGCTCTCTTGACAGCATGATCGTTTGTATCCATCTATACGTTGCTTTGAGAACTTTTCACATTTTTCATTCTTTCCTGTATATGTGCTGTGGTTAACCAATTGTTTTGTACCTTTCTACAGGTAGGAACCATGCCTTTGATTTGTTTTGTCTCCCTCCTGTTGTCTAGACAGCGTCCAGCACCACAAAGTTGATGATTGAGTGATAAGCAGGAATATTCAATCTCAAGAAAAATGACAAGGAGGCTTTTGTTGGCAGGATCTCATAATGAGTTCATATGCTGTCCAGATGGTCTGAGTATTACAGATTCCCTTTCAAAAGGAGGCATTGACTTCTCTTTCAGCATTTGAATTATGTAAAGAAACAAGAGAGTAGGGAGAATGTGGAGAGAGGAGAGAACGAGGAAAGTGTTCCTAATCCATCTCTTTCTATGTTTAAACTACTTTTTGCAATGCCATGGGTACACAACTCTGAAGCTCTTATTTCTCTTTTTATTCTGATGCAATAAGGTATATAAAGAAGTGGCCTATTTATTTTTATTTGTTTCTTTATTCTAAAAAGATGCATGTGCAGAACGTGCAAGTTTGTTACATAGTTATACATGTGCCATGGTGGTTTGCTGTACCTATTGACCCATCCTTAAAGTTCCTTCCCTTCCACCCCACCCCCCAACAGGCCTTGGAATGTGTTGTTCCCCTCTCTGTGTCCATGTGTCCTCAATGTCCAATTCCCACTTATGAGTGAGAACATGTGGTGGTTGGTTTTCTGTTCCTGTGTTAGTTTGCTGAGGATCATGGCTTCCAGCTTCATCCATGTCCCTGCAAAGGACATGATCTCATTCCTTTTTATGGCTGCATAGTATTCCACGGTGTATATGTACTACATTTTCTTTACTCAGTCTATCATTGATAAGCATTTGGGTTGGTTCCATGTCTTTGCTATTGGAAATAGTGCTGCAGTCAACATACATGTTCATGTGTCTTTACAGTAGAATGATTTATAATCCTTTGGGTATATACCCATAATGGGATTGCTGGGTCAAATGGTATTTTTGGTTCTAGATCCTTGAGGAATAGCCATACTGTCTTCCACAATGACTGAACAAATTTACATTCCCACCAACATTGTAAAAGTGTTCCTATTTCTCTATATCCTCTCCAGTATCTGTTGTTTTCTGACTTTTTAATAATTGCCATTCTGACTGGCATGAGATGGTTATCTCATTGTGGTTTTGATTTGCATTTCTCAGATGATCAGTGATGTTTGGCTTTTTTTTCCACATTTGTTGGCCATGTAAATGCCATCTTGTGAGAAGTGTCTGTTCATATCCATTGCCCAATATTGACTTTTTTTTTTCTGGTAAATATGTTTCAGTACTTTGTAAATTCTGAATATTACACATTTGTCAGATGGATAGACTGCAAAAATTTTCTCCCATTCTGTAGGTTGCCTGTTCACACCGATGAAAGTTTGTTTTCCTGTCTGGAAGTGCTTTAGTTTAATTAGATTCCATTTGTCAATTTTAGCTTTTGTTGCCATTGCTTTTGGCCTTTTTGTCATGAAGCCTTTGCCCATGCTTATGTCCTGAATGGTATTGCCTAGGTTTTCTTCCGGGGTTTTTATGGTTTTGGGTTTTACATTTAAATCTTTGATCCATCTTGAGTTAATATTTGTATAAGGTTTAAGGAAGGGGTCCACTTTCCATTTTCTGCCTATGGCTAGCCAGTTTTCCCAGTACCATTTACTGAATAGGAGATCCTTTCCCCATTGCTTGTTTTTGTCAGGTTTGTCAAATCAGATGGTTATACTTGTGTGGCATTATTCCCGAGGCCTCTGTTCTGTTCCATTGGTCTATATATTGGTTGTCATACCAGTACCATGCTGTTTTGAGTACTATAGCCTTGTAGTATAGTTTGAAGTCAGGTATCATCATGCCTCCAATTTTGCTCTTTTTGCTGAGGATTGTCTTAGCTATACGGGGTCTTCTTTGATTCCATATGAAATTTAGAATAGTTTTTTTCTAATCTGTGAAGAATGTCAAAGGTAGTTTGATGGGAACTTTGGGTAGTATGCCCATTTTCACAATATTGATTCTTCCTATCCATGAGGATGGAATGCTTTTCCATTTGTTTGTGTCCTCTCTGATTTCCTTGAGCAGTGGTTTGTGGTTTTCCTTGAAGAGGTCCTTCACATCCCTTGTTAGCTGTATTCCTAGGTATTTTATTCTCTTTGTAGTGATTGTGAATGGGAGTTCATTCATGATTTGGCTTTCAGCTTGCTTTTTATTGCTATAAAGGAATGCTTGTGACTTTTGCACATTGATTTTGTATCCTGAGACTTTGCTGAAGTTGCTTGTTAGTTAGAGAAGTTTTTGGGCTGAGATGATGATGTTTTCTAAATATAAAATCATGTCATCTGCAAACAGACAACATGACTTCCTCTTTTCCTATTTGAATATCCTTTGTTTCTTTCTCTTGCCTAATTACCCTGGACAAACTTCCAATACCGTGTTGAATAGGAGTGGTAAGAGAGGGCATTCTTGTCTTGTGCTGGTTTTTAATGGGAATGCTTCCAGCTTTTGCTCATTCAATATGTTATTGGCTATGGGTTTGTCATAAATAGCTCTTATTATTTTGAGATATGGTCCATCAGTACCTAGATTTTGGAGAGGTTTTAACATGAAGGAATATTGAATTTTATCAAAGGCCTTTTCTGCATCTATTGAGATAATCATATGGTTTTTGTCATTGGTTGTGTTCATGTGATGGATTACATTTATTGATTTGCATATGTTGAAACAGTCTTGCATCCCTGGGAGAAAGCCAACTTGATTGTGGTGGATAACCTTTTTGATGTGTTGCTGGATTCAGTTTGTCAGTATTTTATTGAGGATTTTCCCATCGGTGTTCATCAGAGATATCATTCGATTTGCTCCTTTGCCTGTCCTGAAATTTTCTTTTTTGTCATGCCTCCTCCCAGTTTTGGTATAAAGATGATGCTGGCTTCATAAAATGAGTTAGGGAGGAATTCCTCCTTTTCAATTGTTCGGAGTATTTCAGAAGGAATGGTACTAGCTCCTCTTTGTATTTCTGGTAGAATTCAGCTGTGAATCCATCTGGTCCTGGGCTTTTTTGGTTGGTAGGCTATAAATTACTATCTCAATTTCAGAACTTTTTATTGGTCTTTTCAAGGATTCAACTTCTTCTTGGCTTAGTATCGGTAGGGTGTATGCATCCAGAAATTTATCCATTTCTTTTACAGATTCTAGTGTATTTGCATAGAGGTGATTACTATATTCTGTGATGGTAGTTTGTATTTTTGTGAGGTCAGTGGTGATATTCCTTTTATCAGTTTTTATTTCGTCTATTTGATTCTTCTCTCTCCGTCATTAGCCTAGCTAGTGGTCTATTTTGTTATTATTATTTTTTAAACACCTCCTGGATTTGTTGATTTTTTTTGAAGGGTTTTTTTGTGTGTCTCTATCCACTTCAATTCTTTTCTGATCTTAGTTATTTCTTGTCTTCTGCTAGCTTTTGGATTACTTGGCTCTTGCTTCTCTAGCTCTTTTAATTGTGATGTTAGGGTGTTGATTTGAGATCTTTTTAGCTTTTGATGTGAGCATGTAGTGCTATAAATTTTCCCCTTAACACTTCTTTAGCTGTGTCTCAGAGATTCTGGTGTGTTGTCTCTTTGTTTCCTCTGGTTTCAAAGAACTTCCTGATGTCTGCCTTAATTTCATTATTTAGCCAGGAGTTATTCAGGAGCAGGTTGTTGAATTTCCATTAAATTTTGTGGTTTTGAGTGAGTTTCTTAATCTTGAATTCTAATTTGATTGCACTGTGGTCTGAAAGACTGTTTGTTATGATTTCAGTTCTTTTGCATTTGCTGAAGAATGTTTACTTCCAATTATGTGTTCAGTTTTAGGATAAGTGCCAGGTGGCCCTAATAAGAACATATATTCTGTTGATTTGGGATAGAGAGTTCTGTAGACATCTGCTAGGTCCACCTGATGAAGAGCTGACTTCAAATCCTGAATATCCTTGGTAATTTTCTGTCTCATTGATCTATCTAATACTGGCAATGGGGTGTTAAAGTCTATCACTATTATTGTGTGGGAGTCTAAGTCTCTTTGTAGGTCTCTAAGAACTTGTTTTATGAATCTGGATCTTCCTGTATTGTGTGCATATATATTCAGAATAGTTAGTTCTTCTTGTGGAATTGTTCCCTTTATCAATATGAAACACCCTTCTTTGTCATTTTTGATCTTTGTTGGTTTAAACTCTGTTTTGTCAGAGACTAGGATTGCAAACCCTGCTTTTTTTTGCTTTCCATTTTCTCAGTAAATTTTTCTTCATCCCTTACTTTGGCCTGTGTGTGTCTTTGGATGTAAGATGGGTCATTTGAGTACAGCACACTGATAGGTCTTGATTCTTTATCCAGTTTGCCAGTCTATGTCTTCTGTTTGGAGAATTTAGCTCATTTACATTTAAGGTTAGTATTGTTATTTGTGAATTTGATTCTGTCATCATGATGCTTTTTGGTTGTTTTGCACACTAGTTGATATGGGTTCTTCGTAGTGTCATTGATCTTTACATTTTGGTGTGTTTTTGCAGTGGCTGGTACTGGTTTTTCCTTTACGTATTCAGTGCTTCTTTCAGGAGCTCTTTCAGGGAGGGCCTGGTGGTAATGAAATCTCTTCGCATTTGCTTGTTTGTAAAGGATTTTATTTCTCCTTTGCTTATGAAGCTTAGTTTGCTGGATATGAGATTCTGGGCTTAAAATTATTTTCTTCAAGAATGTTGAATATTGGTCCCCATTTTCTAGTGGTTTGTAGAATTTCTGCTGAGAGGTCAACTCTTAGTCTGATGGGCTTCCCTTTGTAGGTGACCTGGCCTTTCTCTCCAGCTGCTCTTAACAGGTTTTCCTTCATTTTGACCTTGGAGAATCTGATGATTATATGTCTTGGGATTGATCTTCTTGTAGAGTGTCTTAATGATGTTCTCTGTATTTCCTGAATTTGCATGTGGCCTGCCTTGCTAGGTTGGGGAAGTTCTGCTGGATAATATCCTGAAGAGTGTTTTCCAGCTTATTTCTATTCTCCCTGTCTCCTTCTGGTACTCCAATCAATCTTAAGTTTGATCTTTTTATTATGTTCTATACTTCTTGCAGGCTTTGTTTATCCTTTTTCATTCTTTTTTCTCTATTCTTGTCTATATGTCTTATTTCAGTAAGGTTGTCTTCAGACTCTGATATCGTTTCTTCCACTTGGTCAGTTCAGCTGTTGATACTTGTGTATGCTTCACAAAGTTCTCGTGCAGTGTATTTCAGCTCCATCAAATGGTTTATGTTCTAAACTGGTTATTCTCATTAGCTCTTCCTCTAACCCTTTATCAAGGTTCTTAGTTTCCTTGCATTGTGTTAGAACATGTTCCTTTAGCTCATTATAGTTTTTTTATTACCCATCTTGTGAAGCCTACTTCTGTCAGTTCATCCATCTGATCTTCTGCCCAGTTCTGCACCCTTGATGGAGTGATGTTGCAATCATTTTTAGGAGAAGAGACACTCTGGCCTTTTGGGTTTTCAGCATTTTTTCATCGAATCTTTCTCATCTTTGTGAGTTTGTCTAGTTTCAGTCTTTGAGGCTGCTGACACTCGGGTGGGGTTTTTGTGGACCTTTTTTTTTCTTACTGTTGATGCTGTTGTTGTCACTTTGTGCTTGCTTTCCTTTCAATAGTGAGGTTTCTCTTTTGTAGGGCTGTTGCAGTTTGCTGAGGGTTCACTTTCAGGCCCTGTTCATCTGATTAGCTCCCATGCCTGGAGATATCCCTCAAGGAGGCTGAAGAGCAGCCAAGATGGGTTCCTCCTCCTCCTTCTGGGGCCTCTGACCTTGAGGGCCACCAACCTAATGCCAAGAGGATTGCTCCTGTATAGGTTATCTGACTACCTCTGTTGGAGGGTCTTACCCAGTTGGATGGCACAAGGAACAAGACCCATTTAAGCACTTTGTCCCTTGGTGGAGAGAATGTGTTTTGCTGGAGGGAAACTCACTCTTCTGGGCTGCCTGGATTCCTTATAACTACCAGGAGGAGAGGCTAAGCTGCTGGTCCACAGAGACTGCAGCCACTCTTTCCCCTAGGGGCTGAGGCCCAGGGAGATCCAAATTCTGTCCTTGAGCCTGGCTGTAGTGACTGGAAATCCTGCAGGGAAGCCCCACACACTGAGGAAGGGTAGGTTTAGACCTGAAGAGACACTCTGGCCACAGACTTCCATAGCTGGTATATTCACAGCTGGTGTTATTGGGCTGTGGGGACAAGTCTTGGGACCAAGCTCTCTAATCTCCCTTGCTCCAGTAGTGGAAAAGCACAGCCTGGAGCTCTAGAAATGGGTGCTGCTCTTCCCTTGCCCAGGGAGCTTAGCGTGTTAGGTAGCTGTGAGTCTCAGTGCTGGCTGCTGCCCCTCCCCCAAGGAGCGCAAATGGCTTAGACAGCAGGCAGCCACAACCCTGCTGGTTCCCCACTTTCCTTGGAAGTTCGATAGACTTAAACAGATTCCAGCTAAGAGGATATAAGAATCTATGAATTCTGGGGTTGGGATACTAGGCCCCAATGGTGTGCGTTTGTAAGTGGCATCATCCAATCTATGGGTTGCACAGTTCCATGGGAAAAGCAGTTTCTCTGGATGGGTAGTGTGCTCACCACTTCCCAGGGCTGTGGGAAGGAAGTTCCCCTTCCCCATGTGGCTCTCAGGTGGGCTGCAGCACCACACTGCTCTTCTTTCTCTACGTGGGTCATGCCAGCCCTTTAGTCATTTTGATAAGAGAACCTGGATGTCTTTGTTGCCACTGAAGGATTCACATGCTTCTTACAGTTTTTTTCTGTGGGAGCCTCCAAAGGCGGTTGCTTCTATTTGGCCATCTTTTCCCTGCCCCCATTTTTATTTTAATCTAGGCCCTATCACTTACTATTAATAGCATTGTACAGATTACTTAAAATTTCCATGCCTCTGATTCCCCATATAAAAATGGCATGAAAATAGCACCCTATTGTATAGTGATGTCACAAGTAATAAATGAGTATGTGTAAAACTCTTAGAGCATTTCTTGGTAATGCAATGTAGTAAGTGATTAGTAATCATCAATATCATTACCAAGAGTTGGTAAAGGAGCAGGATATGAGTGCTGATTAAGATGACAACCATAGGTTATCTAACTGGTGGGGAAAATAGGTATTTTGTGGAATAAGAGTAAAATAATCACTGAACAAATTTCCGACTTTCATTCCTGCCTTGTCAATGAGAAGCAAAGTTTAATCTTAAAACTATCAATTTCTGGTCATCTTTTAACATATAAACAATAATAATAATGAAAATTATTTTTTAGGCCATATATGGTGGCTCATGCCTATAATCCTAGGGCTTTGGTGGGTGGAAGAAGGAGGATCACCTGAGGCCAGGAGTTGAAGGCTGCAGTGAGCTATGATACAGCCTGGCTGATAGAATGACACCCTGTCTCTAAAACAAAAATAAAAAAAGAAAATGACATTTTTTTTAACAGAACATTTACCAAAGGAAGCATTTGACAATTACTCTGCTACATCACTGATTCGCTTTTCTTCCCATCAACTATTGTCATTGATTATGTAGAGGTTGCTATCAGATTAAGGTCTTAGCTCCAACTTATTATGTAATTGAGAGAAATAAAGTTTGTACCTGGGAAGAATGCAGACTTTAAGAAGGCATAGTATTGTTATTGGACAACACCGAAGAGACAAGCTGTGCTGAGTTGTTTGTTTGAGATGCAACACTGCTCGGCACAGAGAGTTGTTCTACTGTGGTACAAAAATCAATCTATACTCCAAAAATACTCCAGATTAATGGAGACTATTAAGCATGCTGGACTGGCTTGGACTGCAGTATTTATTGATTTATTCAAGTTTCTTGGAGATAGTGTGTAAGAGATAGTATATAAAAATATAAGAAAATCCATAAAAATATTAAGAGAATAATATCACCCTTTACATTTTTATCTTATGTATGAATCTGCAAGAAGTTACTAGGTAGTATTAATGTCAAATGTTAGAATGTCAGTAGCTTTAAAATGAACCTCACAGATTCTTGGAAAGATCTAAAATATCAGATGATAACTGAAGTAATAAGAAAATTGAGAGGGAAATGGTAAAACAAACAAAAAGCCCAAAAAGTAATGTTATTGAGGTAAACATTATCCAGACAGTAACATGCTCTATGATCATTATATTCTACAAGGGGACTCAACCTGGACTGAACTTCAGCTCAATCGTTAATGTGGCCCAACTGGCCCAGTTAATTCTCATTTGTAACTGAAAGCCAATCTTTAATTCAAGACTCCATGAAGATAATAAAAGGATTAGTTCAAGATGATAACCCTTTATTGTGGAACAAGAATTGTATAGCTTATGTGATTAACTTGAATACCTATACATTTGCAGTTTTGAACTAAGCATAGGATGTCTTTGGGTACATTCTAACATTTCTTTGCTAATTTCTTTCTGTCAAGCAATTCTTATATTGAGAGTAAAATATACATATAGAAGTTATCATCTTTACTATTTTCAAGTGCACAGTTTACTGGTAATGAATATATTTATATTGTTTTTTTCGGCCCATCATTTCTCCTCCTCCCTCTCCTTCTTGGCCTCTGGTAACCACCAATCTACCCTCTATCTTCATGACATCTACTTGTTTTTTATCTCCCGCATATGAGTGAGAGCATGTGATGCTTTTCTCTATGTGCTTGACTTATTTCACTAACATAATAGCCTCCAGTTCCATCCATGTTGTTGCAAATGACAGGATTTCATTCTTTTTATGGCTGAATAGTATTCCACTGTGTATATGTACTACATTTCTCTATTCATTCATCTATTGATGGGCACTTAGGTTGATTTCATATTTTGGCTATTATAAATACTTCTGCAATAAACAAGGGGGTGTAGATGTCTCTGATATATTAATTTACTTTCTCTTGGATATATCTGCAATAATGGAATTGCTGAATCATATGGTAGTTATATTTTTAGTTTTTTGAAGAACCTCCATATGGTTCTCCATAATATTGTTTTCATTTTGTTACTTTACTTGGTAAATAAAAATTGTATATATTCATCTAGTACAATATGTTATTTTATGCTAATTCTTATTTTTTTCTTTTTTCTAATATGAACACTAAAGCTATGCATTTTCTTCAAATAATCACTTTCAGTTTATCCCACAAGATTTATATGCAGAATTTTAATTAATGAACAATAATAACTGTTGTTAAAATTTCACAAATTTTTTTTTTCTCCATGACTTATTTAGTTTTATTTTCTAAAGATAAGGGCACTTTAAAGTTATCTGCCACTTCAAACTTGATGGCTCTGAGATCAGAGAATGCTATCTGTGTAATCGTCATTTTTCAAAATTCATTAAGACTTCCTGTTACCTACTGAGATTTAAAAACTATTTTAATATCCCATTATTAAGTGAGTCAGAATTTCAGATAGGGGTCATCTCTGTGATTCTTTTGTTCCAGTGGCATCAGTGGATGGGCTGGTCTGAATGACTTCACTCATATTTCTGGTGCTTTGACAGGGATAATGAGAAGACTGGACTCAGTTGGGGCTGAATCCTTATTCTTCAACTTGGTGGACTGAGGGTGGGTAGACTTTTCATCTTGAGGCTTGGGAATCTAAAAGCAAATAAGGCAGAACTGGTATCCTATTTTATAAGTTAGCCTTGAACATCACACAGTGTTATTTCCATTGTATTCCACTGATCAAAGCAGTTACAACCACTCCCAAATTAAAGGGGATGTGACATAGAATTCACATATCCATGGGATATATGTCAGGTTTTTCATAGGTGTTATATTAAAGTGTACTTCCTCTCCACCCCAGGATCTAGTTGATATTCAGTGTTGGGGCCTTATTATATGAACTCCAAATGAAGAAAAATCTTCCATTTTTTTCAGAAATAAGAACTCTATGATAAAACAACATTAAATATTACCTTGGGTATAACAGCTTGCAAATTCACCCTTTTTATGCTCATTTATTTCAAAAAAGTTACATCTACTGCCTTCTGCTATTTATGGCAGGGCTGAGAAACTGAGAATCCATTTCTTGAGACCATGAGTCTGAGAGACTGGCTTCCCTAGGGAAATATACCAGCCAGTCTTTCAGAGAATATCTGAAAAGTCAACTAGGAGTTTCCTGAACTAGTTAAGCAATTCCCCTGCTTGTAAATGTCCGATATTAAATAGAGATTAATCAAGGACAGCAGACCCTGAGAAAAGACCATTTCCAGGTGTGCCAATGGCATGCTGCCAAAGGCAATCAAGGGAATTAATTATGAGAATGATGAGCAGACTTAGATGCGATCTGAGATTGTGTGCACTGATGGACACATTGTTGTTAAATACAAATGAGGAAGAAATAGGCATCTTCTCTGGAATATAGTAAGGGCTTCTGAAAATGGGAACTAAGAAATTTCCATGCAGTAGCAATTGGTTAAGAACCAATAGGATTTGTAGTTAACTTTTCCCCTTTCAGCTCCAAAAATGTTATTTGCAGCCCCGATATGAAAGATACATTTTTAGATACACTGATAATTATACAACCTGGATTTGATGGGAAGCTATATGCAGTAAGTTACTCAATTAACCTAGACACAAGCAAGTGGCCAATTTCCAGGTGTGCTGAAATTTTAATATAAAAGATTGTTCTTTGGTAAGTCATATTACATTAAAACAAAAGCATTAGCAATAAAAATCTTTACAGTGAAAAAATGTAGTATGCTCTAGCTGATATAAGATTTATTTCAAGAATTAATTTATATGATTAAGTGCTAATGCAAAAATGTTTCAGCTGTCCCTTGAAAATTTTTTTCTTTATTTGTCAAATACTTATTGAATGCTTATGTATGAGGCCCTGTTATAGGATTCAGGAATATAACTTTGTGCAGATCAGACAAAATTTTCTCTTTCAGAGCTACATTGTAATGAAAAGAGACAGTAAACAAATAAACACATGCTATATTAGGTAGTAGTAAGTACTATGGAGGACAGTGAAGCCAAATAATAAAAGGAGGATTGTTTGGGGAGAATGTGAGCGTGTGTGTGTGAAGTTTTAGATACACTTGTCTCCTAAAGATTTTCTAATGTGACATTGGATTAGACCTAATTCTCAAAGAAGAAAGGAAAAGAGATTTAATGATATGTGGAATGTTCCAGGCCAAGGAATTAGCAAGTACCTATTTCCTAAAATAGAAACATATTAAATGCATTCAGGCAACAGCTGGAGTACAGAGTAAGGGGGTGATTGTATTCTCTGTCATATAGGGGACCATTCATTCCATGGTAGTTATGTGATTTTCACAGTAATTCTAAGCAATTGCAGTCTTATAGCAATAACACTCTTTAAAGATTAAACATATATTTTATGTAGGTTGTGATTATTTTCTGATGATTGATCAATATTCACCTACCACATATCATATAGCACTATGCTAAGCGTTTAAGATTTTGTCTCTGTTCATAAAGAACTCACAGTGTAATTCCAAAGATAACTTTTTTGATTTGCTCCTTATTTCTTCAAACCACCATCCCTTTTCTTTTCTAAAATGATTTCCTTGGTGTATTTGTGTGTGTGTGTGTGTGTGTGTGTGTGTTTTAATGCCTGAAGGCTTTCCTTCTTTCTGTATCTTTATACACCTCTTGATACTCCCCCAATTCTCCATGACTTGCAAAGACTTGAGGATCTGCCTTAGTTTTATCTGAATAGGAAAGTCCCCAGAGGGTTTTTTTTTTCCAAATTTTTAAATATTTTTTATTTATTTTTTATTTTTATTTTTTTTGAAAGAAAGAAAGAAAAGAAGAAAGAAAGAGTGAAAGAAAAAAAAGAATGTAAGAGAGAAAGAAAGAGGAAGAGAAAGAGGGAGAGAGAACGGGATTCTTGTTCTGTTGCCCAGGCTAGAATGCAGTCTAAAAATGGGTATTAAAAACCTCTTTTATGCCAATAATTGTGCTT